>JAMXBB010000003.1:107175207-107218135 GCA_024138015.1 Lumnitzera littorea
GCTTTGGAGTTGGAGGAGGAGTTGGTGCTGGCGGTATTGGTGGAGGTGGTGGAGGAGGTGGAGGTGGAGGTGGGGGTGGTGGCTTAGGTGGAGGATCCGGTCATGGAGGTGGATTTGGTGCTGGAGGAGGGGTAGGAGGAGGATCCGGTAGTGGTGTTGGAGGTGGTGGTGGAGCTGGAGGAGGTGGTGGTGGTGGCCTAGGTGGAGGATTGGGTCATGGTGGCGGTTTTGGTGCTGGTGGAGGAGCAGGTGGTGGAGTTGGAGGTGGCCTAGGTGGAGGTGCTGGTACTGGTGGTGGAGTAGGAGGTGGTCTTGGTGGTGGTCACGGTGGAGGGGTTGGAGTTGGAATAGGTGTTGGCATTGGAATAGGAGTTGGTAGTGGTGCAGGTGTAGGTAAAGGTGTCGGTGTTGGAAGTGGGTACGGAAGTGGAGGTGGCGGTGGAAGGTAACACCGTGCGCTTGACATCAACCTTCAAGCTTTTTTTTTTTTTTTCCCTTCTATAACATGTATGAAATCGTGCTTTAATGCAAGAAAGCAATTCTTACGTAAACTCTTGTTATATTAAATATAATATCAAGAAAGTTCTCATTATAAGTACCATTAATTGTATTCCTTAGAAAAAGAAAATCATATTTCACTATCGCTATTTTGATAAATAGTTTGCCTTCTCATCTCAATCCATCATTTTCAAATAACGTATATAAAATTTAAACTTTATAAACTAGCATCTGAGATGGAGTTAAGTTTCTCACATTCTATAAGAGCCAAATTTTTGTTGCAACTAATCAAGACTATAGTGTCTATAACCCCTGCTTCTCCCACGTTCCAGTTCGTCATAGTTGTCAATTTGATATATTTATACTATTAGTTACTTCTAACTACGAGTAACTAATTGCAAGATCCTATAAGAGAACGATAACTGTCCTTTTTACAAAATAATAAATAAAACTAGTAGAATATATATAAGTTTCTAATTTTGTAGAATGATTATCTAAGTTTTGGCTTTTTATATAGTTATTTGGGTCATTTATTTATTTATTTTTATCCTTAACTTCACTAATAAATGAAAACTAAGGAAGGACACAAGTGATATAAAGATTCGATAATTTTTAAGACTTTGATCAAACAATTGTATAAATGATTTAATGCAATTTTTTCCCCCATGATTTATTACAAGTTTAGTATAATAAATATTGAAATTATCACCCTAGACTTCATCCGTAAAGTCTAGGATGAAATGAATAAATTTAGTTCCGGTGAAGTTTAGAGATTCCAACTAAAGTGGCTCCTTAATGTATGCAACCCTTTTGTTTGAAAAATAAGCACCATCCCACTTAAAAAGCACATTCAATTGAAATTTTGGTGGACAAAATCCCACTTCATTTCACTTATATCTCCTCATAATAGCATGTGTTTTACTTAGAAAAGAAGACTTATAAAACGATAGAGTTATTCCCTCTCTGAGTTTTAACCAGAAGTAACTTCGAACCTTAATACTCTTTTTTATTATTCTCTTTTTTATGCCAAAACCCTAATACCCTTTGTTGGTACCATTTTTTTTTTTTATATCTATAGGACATGTTTTTCGAGCGGTCAAAACTGTGCTATTTGATTGAATAAAATTGATTTATATCTTCTAGCACATTATTCTCTCCGGTTTTCTGTACCTAGTCAAGGTGTGCTCTGTCTAATGTTGATTGGTTCACTGTTTTATTCTTGTTTGTATGGCGATGCTTCCGGAAAAAAGCTTTAGTCCTCTAACATGATATATAAATAGTGTATAAGTACTAACAACCATTTAATATATAAAAATATGAATGATATATTATTGATATTTATTTATTATTCATCTAAATATATGGTATATTAATATCAATAATTTGTTTTCACTGTTATGAATAGCTGTATATGAGATCATATATACTTCTAGATTAGTTTAGTTTTTGGACACTCTAATTGTTTGCCAATAAATTCTGAGAATTTTCAGAATTGCAAATCTATAGAAGAATAATGTAGATAATCTCAATAACAAAAATGGAATTTTAAGTATTAGTTTAGCCCCGGTTTCCATTTTATGAATTTTACCAATAGATGAAAACATCGTAGTTATTTGTGTAATCACATTAGTTGTTCATATTAGTATGTATGGTACTAATTTTCAGTTTTTGACCTTAATGACCAAATCCTTGAAGTCTAGTTAATATGAACGCTCTTTTCCTTTAGTGATGGAATAGGTTAGAGACCCTACCTCCCCCATTCCTCCCTTCCCATCAATTGTATAATATATAGTTGATTAAAAAAAAAAAAGTGTAATCGTTCTTAATGATATGCAATGAGAATAGTTTAATAGATGTTTTTCTTAAGCCGAGAAAAGTGGTTTAAGTCCCGGTTTTCCGTAATTTTTTCCATTCCTCTATATTATCTCACAATCAATATCATCCTCACAGTCTGGAGTAAGGATGAGCTGATTTTTTTTTTTTTTAATGAATTTCATTTTTTCTCTTCCTTTTATTTTTCATTATCCTTATCCTGCATGTATACAATATATATTTTTCTTTATCTATATCTTATCTGTGATTGTGTTTGGTTCATTTGTTTCTTATTTGAAAAGTATCTATTTAATGTCTATTGCAATCCGGGTGTTTTGCTCTAATCAAACAAGAAAAGGAAAAATTTATAATTACACGTATAGCCTTATTGGAAAACTAAATTCCTAAAATATCTCTCAATTCTTAGACTTTTATACCCTTTATTTTTTTTTTTCCATATTTACTCAACATTATCTTTCAGACGCATCATAATCTTCCGATTGACTTTTTACAGTCAAATCACCAAAAGTAGAAAACTCCTCTTTCCATGCACTACAATCACTCATCTTCATTTCAACAACAAATGGCAGTCTTAGTTTTGATTTTATCAACCCATCCAACAACCCAACATCTCCTTTTAGAGTCAATAAATCCAGATATCTCCCCAAGGATGAAATCATACCAAACAAATTTACAAGGAAAAATAGACCCATGAGATACATCTAAATTGGAAGAATTGCGAGTGATAGAGTATTTGATTAGGATGTTATATTGTATGTGTTCTTTTCCTTTTCAATTTCATGCTCTACTACTTTTTTCTTTTGTTTTCTTGTAGTTTTTTTTTTTCCATTTTGCTTTCATTTTTTTTTTTCCTTTTGCAAAAACTTTTTTTTTTCCTCTTTTGTCTTCATTGGGTTTTCCTCAATACGACGAAAAAACTTGTTTCTTTTAAGCATGTATTTTTTTCCTTTGCTAGTATGGTGATAGGATTTACCACTAGGTTTTCTTGGTGTGATTATGAAGATAAAAGATTTGAATTTGTAATTGTACTAGTTTGCCTAAAAGTTATGTTTTTAGAAGGTAAAGCTCAAGAGGTAGTTCAAGAGTTTGATGAAATGTCTAAAAGAGGGTGTGCTAAGATTTATGTGCTTTAATGCAACAATGCAAATTTTGTCGCTTAGTTAGACTTGATATTTGATGAATTTCTCTTTCCATTTTTATTCTAAGATATGGATTTTTGAGATGATTTTATGTGCAATTCTTGTTAAATTGCCTATTGATTCAACTGTATAGGATTGAAGTTGTTTATGATGATTATTATATCTTAACATTAGATCCTTACAAAAACAGTGATTATTTCTACAATAGGTTTACTATTAGATGATTGGCAAAAAAAAAAAAAAGGGTTTACTATTAGATGTATTGAGCACATAAAAATTTGTTGTTGTTGATTTAAGATTTGAGCTTCTTTGATACTTTGCTATATTTCAGATTTTTATTTGATCAAGAAGATGAAGTTTTCACCATTCTTAGTGTTAGATCTTCATTATTGAGGTAGTTGTTTTGTAATATTGAAGGTATCTTTGCTTTATGAATTTTGATTTTGTAATTGATAGTTACTTTTGAAATCATCTGATGTTCAAATTGTCCTCAAGGAAGATGTGTAAGTTTGACATGTGTGAGTTGAAAAGGGAAAAACTCTGGACTCTTGATTAATCAAATATATATATATATTCCTTTCCTTTTCTTTGTAAAGAATCACTAAAGGATGATGATATGATGATGGTGAAACATTTCTAAGAGCAAATACAAATAAATGCATACATATGTGAATATAGATAAATGCATATCTATACAGATATTTTATACACAAATATTATAAAATAAATGGTTTGTTTGATAGTTGATTTACTGTAAACATATTCAATCCTACACTAATATAAATTTCTAGTAACTTGAAATAAGTGTTAGCAAAGTGGTTTGCTAGGTGTCGATTTAATATTCCCTTCTCTAAACATAATGCTCAACAATATAACATCACGAGATTTTTCCAAATTGTCTGGCTTTCCTTTGTTTTCATTTTTGTTTATCATATTCATTTTATATAGCTTTTTGGCTTCCTTTCCAATTATTTTTATAAAATAATCTATCTTATTCACATTTGATGTAGATCAAGACCAAGAATAGATGAGGTCGGTCTCTAAGATGGGTCTAAGCTTATAGAAATCTTGAAGAATGGGATGGAAGTCGCACGAAAGAACAGAGAAAGTAAGATAAGCAAACCTATGAACAGCTCCAGAGGATATGACACACTATTGAAATTTTTGAAAACTCACGATACAGCTCAATATGATATATGAGGTGGTTCAATGAGGTTACTCACCACTTAACCTTACTTAAGGCTTAGGATAAGAGTAAAGTAAGTAAACAAGCTAACAAGATTAGTTTTCATGGGAGGAAGAATATTAAGTATATTGATGATAGGATGATTACGACTACATGTACAGTGGGTATTTATACTTGAAACACTAAGATAACCTGCCTAAAATGGAAAAGATAAAAGGGTATAAGATAAGAGGATATTATCTAAAAGAAGTAATGTACAAGGAATAATAAGAGTACAATTAAAAATACAACAACATGAGTATCTTGTATGGATGATTCTATCATGTGCTTGCTTAGACACATGGCTCTTAGCGGCTGGATGACTTTTTGGTAGAAAAGAAAATTCTATACGATTAATTTGTTTTTTACTAAGCAAAGGTGCCAAGTAGGAATGGTAAGTTGGTCATGCTGAGTTAAGCAAATAATTATTCTAAGGTAAATTCACCTCAGACACTTTTAGCATAGCTTAGGTTTGGGTTAGCTAAGCTGATTGTCGGATTAGCTGAGTTAACGTTCAAGTGCAGTTCAAGTTAGCAACTAGAGATGAATGACGAGTGCAGGAGGGTTTTGCTTGGCTAGTGCATCAGGTTAATAGATTGCAGTAACTTAAACTCCTTAATGGTGAGTCTTAAGGAAAGAATTTTCTTGGCCATACTTTTCAACCCTCAGGCTCGAGTGCAAGTCAAGGGTCCAGTCATCTAATTCCTATCATCTTCGCCGGTTTGATTGGGATTTGGGATCAAATTTGGTTGGTCCTCGTCCAAGCTCTCCTTGGGTTTTTAAGGGCCGAGGTTAATAACATTAAATACATTTAATACTCTAAAGTCTTTTGGAACCTTAAGTTGATATGCATTGTCATTAGTCTTCTAGAGTATCCTAAACAGTCCCTTAGCTCGGGCAGATAGTTTGTTTTTCTTCTTATTAGGGAATCATTCCATACTTACTTGTAACCACATATGATCTCCAGGTTAAAACTACTTTGTCTTCCTTCCTTTGCTTTTTTCCTTTAGTTTTCTAGTGGCTTGGTTAGTTCGTTGGGAGACTCGTTGATAGATATGTTGGATGGACTGGGCTTAGGTCCTTACTTTCGGATCTTTTGGGTCAATGGGTGGCATCGGGGTGTGATCTAAGGGTAGTTTCGAGTTAAAACCATAGACTACTTCAAAAGGAGCATGTCCAGTGGTGTATATTATTGTGTTGTAAGAAAATTCAATGAGTTAGGAGACATCCTAGTCAGTTAAGTTTTTCCCTATTGTAGTTTAGAGCAGTAATCCTAAAGTACAGTTGACCACTTCCATCTGTCCATCGGTTTAGGGATGGTAGGAGGTGCTAAATAGTAATTTGGTCCCTATCCAACACCAGAGTATTCTTTAGAAATGGATTAGAAATTTTGGATCTCTATTGGATGCTACACTCCTCGGTACTTTGTGCAAGCGAACTACTTCTTACAAAAACAAAGAAGCAATAGTTAAAGTATCGTTAATCTTTGTGTAGGGCATGAAGTGTATCATCTTGCTGAACCTATCTACAATAACCATTATAGAATCTTTGCCTTAGATAGTTCAGGGTAATCTAAGGATAAAATCCATACCCAAGTCAACCTATGGTTTAGTTAGGGTAGGCAGGAGCATTGCTTTTCCTTACTTTGGTTGGCTCTTTACTTTCTTATTGATGGCACATCTCTTGATCACATGATGCACGTCACTATAAGCTTCGTAATTGGAAATTTGGATTTGATATGTAAAATTTAGGGCGACTTGATAAAGTATCTGATCGAGCCTAAAATATACGACTAAGTTATGAATATTAGTAAAAGTGATCCCGTAAGTTTGAATTTAGGAAAATAAGTAATAAAATAATTAAATATCATAATATTAAATAATAAGTATATTACCTGTTATTTATCGGAAATACGTAAAAATAAGTTCCGAAAACATAACGAATTGGTAGAAATAAATTATATACATACTAAAAATAATAGAATAACATAAATAATATTTAGGAGTACTTACTTATACTCAATGTGTATTTATGTATAGGTAAAAATACCTGAAATGTAATAAATTAATGCTAAATAATTAAAGAAAATTACAAAAAAAATCAAGGAAAAATTAGAAAAAGCAAGGAATTGTTTAGATCCAGGTCATTGCATGTTAGGATTAAGAAGAAAAAAATTAACCAATAAAATTAGGGCAAATAGAAAGTAAATTAGAAGAGGATAAGGCTAATTATCAATGAAAAATTGAGAGAAAAAAATCAAGGCAACTCTATAAATACCCTAACCTTCAATTGGAGCTCATTTGGTTAGTTATCAATTAAAGAAAATTAAAGAGAAATTAGAAAGGGAGATTTAGGTTATTTTCAAAAAATAGCAAAACTTATGTGCATTTAGGGCTTAGAAAGCACACTCATGACCAACGACAACTAAAAACGAACGGCCACCATCACTACACCTTAAGCCAATCGCCCAAGGCTATCGACACACTTGGAGCCACAACTGGTGGCTAGACCCTAATCAGATGAGTAAGTCTAATTTTAACCTAATTTTATTTAATTTTGTAAAAATATTAAATTTGTTTAGAAAATTATGAAATTTGGTATTCTAAGACTTTTTAGTATGTAGATTTAGGGAAAAATATTGGTTTGATGAAATTATGTGTGAAAATGTATAATGCTTAAGAAATCTTATGAACTCGAGTTTACTTTGATTTAAAAATAAATACCCTTACAAGTGTAGTTTTAAGCTTAATTTTTTTTGTGTAGATTATTTAGAGGATGTAGAATAGTGGTGTAAAGAGATTTTTCAAAATTGAATTTTTGAAATTTTTAGTCCTTAAAATGATATATAAAATAGGTGATTTTGGGCTAATTAAGTAATTAAATGCATAATTACTGATTTAGTATGTCATTAGGGGTTTAAGGATGTTAATATTTGATGTAGTATGATACTTGTGGTATTTAGGTTGTTAGATGTAATTATTATGTGTATTATGTAGTAAATATATGTAATTTAATAATATATGAAATTGGAAATATAATAAATATCAAATATTAGGTTAAAATTGATAATATAATAATAATAGTAATATATAATAAATTTGGTAGGAAACTTAAATTAGGGTAATTGTATGAAAAATATAAAAATTTCTCATATCAAGATTAAATTCGATAGTAAAATTAGGATTATGATGTACCGCATGGACTAGAACACTGGTAAGGGACTAAAAGTGATATTTAAGATATTCGAGCATAATGTGATTAATTTCACATTATGGTTTTGTTATGCCCTAAAGCAGTAGAGTCATAACAGTTCCGCCGTGTAAACCATTCTAAGATAGAAGTTGGCCTTACAATCACTATCCTAGACCTGATCTACGTAAGGCATCCATGATTGACCCGCTTTAAAGTAAACAGTTTATAATTTAAATAAATTATTTACCTAAGAAAGCAAGAATATATATATATATATATACACTAGAATTCTGTTATTACAATTAACATTTACAACGTTTCACCGTAATCTATTTCTTAGTTAATACATTATTTAGAAATAAAAAATTCTAAGATAAGAGCTTAGACCTTAAAAATATATACTTGTTCTTCAAATGTTTTTCCTCACTCTCCAGAATCCAACAGTTGCTAGCTTCAAAGTAATTGTAAGTCATTTCTTAGCTAGCACCTGCAATGACGTCTATAAGGATGTGAGCAACCACAGCTCAGTAAGTCAGGATGGAGGACTTAAAACTATACTACAAGCACAAACAAGGTTATTAACCAAATCATTTGGTGTAATGCATGTTTAAGTAAATACCATCGCATAACATTGTTCGACCCATCTTGAGATTAGAGAAATTATGGTCGCTCTAATCCGGGTTGAGGAGTTGTAGTTAATGCAACAGCTCACGACCAAATCTAAGCTTGTGCAATGGAGATATCGCTTCTCCTACGACTACCTTCGAACCATTGACTTCATCATTACCGTGACCTTCTTACCTATCACTTAGTTCAATTAAGGATGAAAAAGAGACCCATTATGCTATCTAACGTTATCCCTTTTGAAGGGGTCGGTATTTGGCCAAAGAATCCTAGATTTCTTCTAATGGGTTGTTATGCAGGTTTGATTTATGTTTACAAGTCACATCGTTATTAAGTTCAGTTTAGGGTGATCGATCACTTCATACAATACAAGCCAAAACGACAAATAGAATCATAATATCACTCATAATCAAGCACATGCAGACAACCAACTATTTAATAAGCACAAGCAAGTATAATCTCAAGCCTCTAAAATATAGCAATATATTAATCTTAACTTACCTCGACTCCTCGCTCACTTACTCGAGGTTTGATTCGTTCAGTCCATCACCGATCATCCTTATAACACAAATGTGGTCTTAGTTTTTCATATAACTGTTATAGGTTGATTTTATCCTATAACACTTATTGTTATCTTTTGTTTAGGGTTTAATATGTCCAGTTATCTAAGTTTTCAAATCTTTTACAATTATTCTGGGTTTGGAGCTAGGTTCGGGTTTAGTTTTCACATCAATTTCTAAATTAGGTTCTAGTTTAATTTCTAAATACTGTTTTATACCCAAACCTTAGAAACTCGTTTCAACTCATAATGTGAAATTAATCACATTACTTCGAGATATCCTAAATACCATAATTACCTAGTCAGTATTTTATTTTACTTGGTATACTTAAATCTTTATTAGTGTATCAAATTTACTCCTAATGTGAGAAATTTTTACATTTTTTATATAATTACATAAATTTAAGTTTTCTATCAGATTTATTGTATATCTCTATTATTTATATAATATCAATTTTTATCCTAATATCTTCTATTTATTATATTTCCAATAATTACATATTATGTACTATCACTTATTGTGTACATAATACATATCTAATATTTCTATCACTCTAATTACCATCTCCCAATATCAATTATCATTTCTAAATTTCTAAATTCATCTCAAATCAGATTTCACACCTAATTACCTTAATTTACAAAATTAACTTAAAATTTACTATTTTTTTCCCTATTACTTATTTACTACATAATTAGCCTAATAATTACATTTAACACCCTAAATGCTACAAATATCATACTTCATCAGATTTCAACATCCTAAAACATATAATTATTCACTAAATGAGTAATTAACTATTTAATTATTTAATTAACCCTAAATTACCCATTTTATGCCTTATTTTAAGGCCTAAAAATTATCTAAAAATTTCAAAAATTAATTTTTAAAAACAGGCTCTATAGCATTGTTCTATATCATCTAAGTAGTCTATAAAAAAATTTTGGGCTCAAAACTATACTCCTAAGATCATTTATTTCTAAACCGAAACATGCTTAGTTTTGCATAATTTCTTAAGGACTATATATCACAGGACATATTTTCATCAAAATAATATTTTTCCTAAAAACTACTTACTAAAATATTTCAGAATAACAAAATTCATAATTTTCTAAGAATATTTACTATTTTTACAAAATTACACAAAGTCGGATTGGAAATCGAACTCATCGATTTAAGTGGCTCCGGCCATTGTCAGTGGCCATGGGTGTGTCATCCCACCTACGCGCTACCACCACCGTGTGGTGATGGTGGCCATTCACTTCCAACTACTCGTCGAGTTTGAGTTCTTCTTAGAAGCTCCAACTATACAGATTTTTGCTAAATTTTTGTAAAACCCTAATTTACTCTTAATTTAGCTTCTCTCTAATTTTCTAAGCTTCCTAACATCCAAAATGAGCTTCTGAAAATTTTGGGGTATTTATAGAGATCTTGGGGAATTATTGTACATTAATTTGATTAGACAATTGCCTTATTTTCTTTCAATTTGCCTTTTGTATTGTTCTAATTTAATTGGCTAATCTTTTTCCTTTTTTTCCCTAGCCACCATGACCCAAATTTGGATCATTCCTTGTTTTTTTATTTATTTTTCCTTAATTAATTATGAATTTTCTTTAATTATTTAGTATTATTTTAGCACATTTCGCGTATTTTAAGTAATTATGTGTATTTCTACCTACATGTAAATTCATATATAGTATAAATAAATATTCCTAAATATTATTTAGGTCATTCTATGATTTTTAGCATATATATAATTTATCTCTAGTAATTTGTTAATTATTGGAATGTATTTTACGCATTTTCGATAAATAACGAGTTATATACTTAAAATTTGAAAATTTTATATTCTTTTATTTTATTACTTATTTTCTTAAGTTCAAAATTATAGGATCATTTTTACTAATATTTTTAGCCTTACTTTATAATTTAAGCTCGATCGGATTTTTCAGTTTATCGGAGCCTTGAGTAACTAGTTGTGGGGCTTACAGGTTTGAAACAAGATTTTAAGATTTAAATATAATACCCGTAGTTGAAATTGAATTAGAACCTAAATCAGAACTAGATTCGGAAATGAATTTCGAAACTAGTTTAGAATAGATCGAAAATAAATAATATATATATGGAAAATTAAGTTAAATCATAATATAAAGTTTATATGTATTATAAGGATATAATTACTAAAAGAGTATTTATATTATAGGACATGCAAAGGTAAGTGACCTGTGGTAAATCGAGTAGGCTAATCAAGGACTTTAGATAAGTTGGGTTTAATACTTCATTGTATTTTAGAGTACTATATTAATGTACTAGGAGGCTTAAGATTGTACATGATTGTGCTTATAGGTAGTTACATGTGCATGTGTTTGTGTGTGTCTGAGCTAAAAATCTATGTTATGTTTTGGTGATTATTGTGAATTGAGCGGTGTGAGATTATTTGATCACCTTAAATTGTACTTAATTATAACCGACCTAAATACCTTAATTAGACATGCATTATTATCCTTTAGGAGACATTTAGGATTCTCCAACCAAATACCGACGTCTTCGAAAAAAATAGCGCAGGATAGCATAATGGTATTTTTTTTCATTCTTAGTTAAACTAAATAACAGGAGAGGAGGCAGCAGTAAGGATAAATGTACTGGTTTGAAGGATAGTCATGGAGGAAGCGGTATCTCCATTGCACAAACCTAAGTTTGGTTGCGAGTTATTGTATAAACATGAAAACTCCTCAACTTGGATTAAAGCGAGTGAAATTACTTTGATTTCACAACGGACTAAACCATGTTGTACAATGGCATTTGCATGTTACATTGCATCTAATTAATTACTTAAAAACCCTATTTGTGTTTGTTATACATTCTTAAGTCTTCATCCTAACTTATTGAGTTGTTGGTTGCTTGTACCCTTATATATTTTCTTGCAAGTATTGACTGATATGCCACGCTATAACTATCTTGATGTTAGTATCTTTTTGAAGTGTTAACCTATAGGGGAGTGAGGATTAAGCTGGTTAATGTAATCGAGTCTTCTAGAATTTTGTTACTAACTCTTAAGTTTTAGATTGATTATGTAATATGTTACTTATTAGAGTACCTAAGCATGTGGACATTTCCTAGGAATGTAGTATAGTACGAGTATCTTTATATAAATATGACTTAAATTTTTTAGTTATATATATAAATTCTATCTTTAATTATGAGTGACTGTTTACTTCAAAGTGAGAAGTCGTGGATGTCTTGTGTAAATCGTACCTATGATAAGGACTGTGAGTTCAGTTACTATCATAGGTTAATTTATACGGTGGGACTATTGCGATTTTACCTCTTTGAGGCGTAACAATTATGCTTCATTTTAAGCTAAAAGAATCTATCATTTAATAGCTTATATATTCTTTACTCTCCAAAGTGTCCAGAGAGTCCTATATGGTGAGCTTCTCTCACCAGCAGTTCTCTCATTGAACAAGTTGGCACACAACTTGCCACCTTCAAACAAATAACTATCCTCCACATGGTACTCATCTACTGCTCTTCCTTCTCTACAGTTCTAATATATGGGGCCAAAATGAAGATAATCCTGATATTGTTCTTTTATGTTAGCAAAACCCAATAATCTTGTCTACAGCTTAGTGAGAAGGGCATATCTTCTTGATAGAGCGTTGACAACTATATTATTCTTGCCTTGCTTGTACTTAATGACAAAGTTAAATCCTTCTAAGAACTCAATCCATTGGGCTTAGTGTTTGGAAAGTTTGGTTTGGCTCTATAAATACCTCAAGGACTCATGATCTGTATATATGACAAACTATTTTGGTAGGAGATAATGCTACCACACATGAAAAGCTCGGATCAAGGCCAAAAGCTCTTTGTCATATACGAAATAGTTCAATTGCATTCCTCTGAGCTTCTTGCTATGATAACAGACAAGTTGGCCTTCTTATATAAACATAGCTTAGATGCTAACACTTAACACATCGCATTCAAGTTCGAATACTCTTTTAAAGTCGAGTAAAGCCAAGACTGAGGCAAAGGTCAACCTTGTTTTCACTTCGGCAAAGCTTCTCTCCTCTCCCTCTCCCCACTTGAACTTTACATTCTTCTTCATATGCTCAATCAGAGGCACGATAATGGTATTGAATCCTTAGATAAAGTGTTAGTAGAACGATCCTAATTCACGAAAACTTCTCACCTTAACATAAGAGGTTTGAGTTAACCATTCAACAATGGCTATTACCTTCTTTGGATCCACTCTCAATCCTCTTCTACCAACTACATATCCTAGGAAGATCACTTCTTGTTAACTGAAACAAGATTTCTTCATGTTTCTAAATAACCTTTCTACTCGGAGGATATAAAAAACAATACTAAGATGATCGGTGTACCTGGCTAGGTCGGTACTATAGACAAGGATGTCATTGAAGTAAACGACAACAAATTTTCTAATCAAATTTCTTAAAAAATGATTCATTAGCCTCATGAAAGTGCTTAGAGCATTTGACAATCCAAATGGCATGACTATCCACTTGTACAGGCTATGTCGGGTTTTAAAAGCAATCTTCCATTCTTCCCCTTGTCTCATCCAAATTTGGTGGTATCTCAACTTCAGATCTATCTTGCTAAATATTCTCACACCACTTAGTTCATTTAAAATATCGTCTAGCCTCAGGATGGGGTATTTATACTCGATCATAATCTTGTTGACAGCTCTGCTATCTATATACATATGCTAAGTTCTATCCTTCTTTGGTACAAACAGCGTAGGTACAGTACGGCTAAGACTCTCCCTCACATATCTTCTTTCTAGAAGTTCATTGACTTCCCTTTGGAGCTCAACAGCATACTCGGGATTCATTTGATATATTAGCTTGTTTGGTAGGGGAATGCTTGGTATTAAGTCAATGCAATGTTCAATGCCTTAGAATAGGGGTAATCCTTTAGGTAATTGCTCTAGGAATAGGTTGGTACATTCCCTTAATAGTTCCTTAACCTTTAGGGGGAGTTCAATCCTCTCTTTCAATTCTAATAGTCGCCTGACTAATAGAAAAGTTGGCATATCGACCTTGATGGCTTCTTGGAGTTCAACTCGACTCAACACCAAGGTCTTCTTTAATCTTTGAGCTAATTTGGCTTGTAGTTTGCTGGGTCAAGGGGTTTAAAGTAATTTACCTACCATCCTTCTCAAACACATAGGTGTTCTTGAATCTGTCATGAATAACCCTTCAATCAAAAACCCAAGGTTGACCTAACAATACATGTAATGTACACATAGGTAGCATGTCACAAGGGATTTCATTAGAATAGTTTTCAATTGAGATCAGTAGTAGTATTCATTGAGTGGCATGTGGTGCTCCCTTCTCATTCAGCCAATGCAACTTGTACGGCTTTAGATGTGAGATAGTTGGTAACTTTAGTATCTTAACCAGGTCAATAGATCCTACATTAGCACAACTCCTATTATCTACTATAAGTGTGCACAATTGATCATTTACTTTGCAAAGTGATGTGGAATAAGTTCTCCCTTTACTCCTCCTCAGGTGAGTGTTCTAAACTCATTGTATGTCAGATAACTAGAGCCAACTTATCTAAGTCCTTAGCGAACGCATCCTCTTCAATTAGGTCGACATTAATATCAGTCTCATCTCCTACTTTTTTCTCTTCTTCTAGTTCCTTATTTGTGCTATCTACTTCAATCTTTAAGGCATCTCCCTTAACAATCATAGTCCTTCGGTTCGAACACTAAGCAACCATATGCTCAAACCCTTGGCACTTGAAGTACTTGATCTAGCTCGTCTTCCTTTCAAATCCTTGCCCCTTCTCATATGTTTGGGTTGGGTTGGTACGTCACCATTAAGTTGGCCTTTTTATTCAATCTTAACATTTATTTGTCTAGTTAGCTCGGTACTTGGTTGAGCTTAGTAGCTTTCTTGAATAGGTTGGCTTAACTGACTAGGTCGACTCATCGGGGGTCAAGTCATCATACTACTCCTTCTTTGTCTTTCCATTCGTTGAACCATTTGTATAACTTCATCCATTATAGTAAATTGTTGAAGTTCCATAATGTATCGGATATCACTTTTTAATCCAGTGAGGAATTTGGATACTGTTCAGGTTGATAACTCTTCTACTTCACAGCGAATCATGAGAATTTGGAACTCCTAAACATATTCGTCAATAGTTTGGCCTCCTTACCTCAGCTCTTAAAGTCGAGCAAAAGTATCTTGCAAATAAGTATCTGACATAAGCCTATTTTTAAGTATCCTATTCATTTCAAGCTAAGTATTGACCTCTCTATATCTTTTTCGTCTTTTCATGATCTGAAAGTTTTTCTACCATATGGCGACATATCCTGAGAACTCAATAGCAGCAATCCTCACCTTCTTTTGGTCTTCATATTGGTAATAATAAAAAACACATTCAACCTCCTCCTCCCAATCCAAATAATCATCTATACTCCCAGAACCACTGAAGTTTAGAATCTGAAGCTTCACATGGTCGGTAGCTTAGGGTGCTCTAACTTACTCCTCTTCTTCATCGTACTCCTCTTTTTCATCATCATCCAGATCTCCTAAGTTAATCATTCGTCATGTTCATCCTCTTACATCTCAATCTTGAATTTGTCGAGTTGGGTTTTGTCCTCTAGCAGGTTAAGCAACTTGTAGGGTGTTTTGCAAGGTTTCAGCAAGCTAATAGGCTATTGCATCATTGGTCAGATCAACTAAGAGGTTAGCCACTTCATTGAGTTGTTCATCTATACTATTGGGGGTACTTTAGAGTTATCGTCCATGGTAGACAACACCATTGTCGTCGTCTCCAATACTGGTCTTAACACTAGGATTTGTCATCTTCCATTAGTAAATAAACTTCAAATATGAGGTATAATAGTTACTATTCCAATACGTATAAATTTCCAATGAATCCATGAACACAACTACACCAATGAACAATAAACTCAACCGAAACTTACTCTGTTTTGGTATGCTTGAAACATGGCAAAATAGAGTGTACACAAAAATGAGCTAGCACATTCTTTTACTTACTTGAACACTTCAATAAATCTCTACACAACTTTGATACGTTACTACTGTGAACACATTTTCACAAAGATCTAAGTACAACTTACCTAAATGAAACCTCTACTTTAATACTAAGATGATGTGGACCGAGATCAAGAACAAATAAGGCCAGTCACTGGGATGGGTCCAAGTTTGTAGAAAGCTTGAAGAATGGGATGGAAGTTGTGCGAAAGAATAGAAAAAGTAAGATAAGCAAACCCATGAACAACTCCAAATGATATGATGCACTAGTGGAACTTTCGAGGACTCAAGAAATAACTTGATATAACATACGGGGTGGTCCGGTGAGATTACTCATCACTTAGCCTTGCTTAAGGGCTAGGATAAGAGTGAAGTAAGTAAATAAGCTAACAAGAGTAGTGTTCATGAAAGGAGGAATATTCAACATATTAATGATAAGATGATTGTGGCTATATGTACAGTAGGTATTTATAACCGAAAAACTAGGATAATATGCCTAAAATGGAAAAGACAAAAGGATATTATCTAAAAGAAGTAATGTATAAGGAATAATAAGGGTACAATTGAAAATATAACAAAATGAGTATCTTGTACGGATGATTTTGTCATGCGCTTGCTTAAATATATGGCTCTTGACGGTTAGATGACTTTTTGGTAGAAAAGGCAATTTTGTTCAATCGGTTTGTTTTCTGCTAAGTCGAGATGTTGAGCAGGGGTGGTAAGTTGGTTGTGTCGAGTTGAGTAGATAATTCTTCTAAGGTGAATTCACCTCGAACACTTTTAGCATAGCTTTGATTCAAGTTGGCTGAGTTGATGGTTGGATGAGCCGAGATAACATTTAAGTGTAGTTTAGGTCAGCAACTAAAGACAAATGACGAGTGCAGGTGGGTCTGACTCGATCAGTGCATCAGGTCAGTAGATTGCAGCAGCTTGGACTCCTTAATGGTGAGTCTTAAGAAAAGAATTCACCTGGCCATACCTTTTAACCTTCAGGCTCGGGCGCGAGTCAAGGTTCTAGTGGTCTGATTCCTATTAGCATCTATGTTGAATGTCAAGGATCTATCATCCTTTAGAATATGATGAATGATGGTTATCTATATTAAGTTTACTAATGTGTATAAGTGGGTCGACTTGATGTTTTAGATCTTGAAGAATGAGTGATAAGGCAATTTGGAGTGAAGAGTAAACACGGACCTGTATTCATCTCTATTTGGAGCAAGTACAAATGGGAAAACGTACTAGTTGATACTTAAAGAAAGCATTTTTAGAGAGATTGACAAGCAGTTTCATGAATTAAGAGGAAAATTGTACATAGTAAAACAACTGTCCAACAAGTGGGACTATTTATGTAAGCAATGGGAGAAATGGAATTGGTTGGTGCATTACGCCAAATCTAAGGTTAGTTAGAATGCGATCATTGTTGCACAGTTGTTTTATTATGTACAATTTTCCTCTTAATTCATAAAGTTGCTCACCGATGTCTCTAAAAGTACTTTCTTTTAAGTGTTTGCTAGTACTTTTTCTTATTCGTACTTGCTTTAAATAGATATGAATATAGGTCCTTGTTTACTCCTTACTCTAAATTGCCTTATCACTCATTCTTTTAGATCCAAAACATCAAATCAACCCACTTATACACGTTACCAAACTTAATGCACATAAGCATCATTCATCATATTGCAAAGGATTTTGACATTCAATATAGATGCAAATAACATAGATTATTTTATAAAAATAATTGGAAAGGAAGCTAAAAAGCTATATAAAATGAATAGGACAAACACAAATGAAAACAAAAAGATGGCTAAACAATTTGGAAAAATTCTCATGATGTTATATTGTTGAGCATTATGTTTGGAGAAGGGAATATTGAATTGACGCCTTGTGAACCACTTTGCTAACACTTATTTGGAGTTACTAGAAATTTGTACAGGTGTAGGATTGAATATGTTTACAATAAATCAACTACCAAATGAACCATTTATTTGTTAACAAATGTGTGTAAAATATATGTATAGCTATGCATTTATTTATATTCACATATGCATGCATTTATTTGTACTTGTTCTTAGAAATGCTTCATCATCATCACATCATCATTCTTTAGTGCTTCTTTATAGAGAAAAGGAAAGGGAAAAAGATTTTTTTTTTTTTTTGAGTAATCAATAGTTTAGAATTTTTCTCTTTTCAACTCATACATGTTAAACTTATATGTCTATCATGAGGTTAATTTGAACATCAAATGATTTCAAAAGCAAGTACCAATTGCAAAATCAAAATTTATAAAGCAAAGACACCTTAAATACTAAAAAACAACTACTTCAATAATGGAGATCTAACACCAAGAATGGTGAAAACTTCATCTTCTTGATCAAATAAAAATTTGCAATGCAACAAAGTATCAAAGAAACTCAAATCTTAAACCAACAACAGTAAACCCTTTCTGTGCTTAGTACATCTAATAGTAAACCTACTATAGGACATAATAATCAACACAAACAACTTCAATCCTATATGGTTGAATCAATAGGCAATTTAACATGAACTGTACACAAAATCATCTCAAAAATCCATATTTTAGAATAAAAACAGAAAGAGAAATTCATCAAATATTAAGTCTAACTAAGCGACAAAATTTACATCACTACATTAAAGCACATAAATCTTAGCAAACCCTCTTTTAGACATTTCATCGTACTCCTAAATTGTTTCATGAGTTCCAATTCTAAAAATATAACTTTTAGGCAAACTAGTACAACTCTAAATTCAAACTTTTTATCTTCATAATTGCATCAAGAAAACCTAAGTTGTAAATCCTATCACCATTATTAGAAAAGGAAAAAAAAAATCACAAAAGAAACAATTTTTTTACCATACCAAGGAAAACCTAATGAAGACATAAGGAAGGAAAAAAAAAAAAAAGAAAGAAAAACTGAAAGAAAAAACTGCAAGAAAGTGAAAGAAACAAGTACATAGAACATGAAATTGAAAAGGAAAAGAACACATATAATAGAATATCCTAATCAAATGCTCTATCTCTCATAGTTCTTCCAATTTAGATGTAACTCAAGGGTCTATTTTTTCCTAAGAAATTTGTTTAGTATGATTTCATCCCTAAGGAGATATCTAGATTTATTGACTTTGAAAAGGGATATTGGGTTATTGGATGGGTTGATAAAATCAAAAGTAAGAATGTCATTTGTTGTTAAAACAAACATGAGTTTTTTTTTTCTTTTAATGCATCTGGAAGATAATGCTGAGTAAATATGGAAAAACATAAATGGTATAAAAGTCTAAGAATTGAGAGATATTTTAAAAGTTTAATTTTCCAATAAGCTTACATGTGTAATTGTAAATTTGTCTTTTTCTTGTTTGATTAGAGCCTAACACCTAGATTGCAATAGACACTAAATAGACACTTTTAAGATGACAAACAAACAAACCAAACATAGCCTTCTTTAGATTCAAGAAAATTGCAAGACAATGTGACCAATCAATGAAAAATTGACTAAAGTAAATAGAAAATTTAAATAGATTGATATGGCTTAAAAGACATAGTTATTATTTTAATGAACTCACTTGTCTTTTTTGGAAATAAAGTAAGTAATCAACAACCAATTGCAAAAATTGTAAATACTATAGCTTGTTCACTTCATGAATGTAATAGAGTTGTAATAAAATTCCAATTCATGATGAATGGAATAAAGCTATAATAGTCTATTATGATGTTCAGTCGAGTAAAAAGGCAACTAAAGAATAGACTCGAGATAAAACATAAATGACTTTGCCTCTGCTCTTTCTTCTTCTACCTCTAACAAATCACTTTCTCTCTCTATCTCTATTAATAAAAAAGAACTTTAACAAATTAATTTCTCTCTTTAACTATTTTGTGCTTGACCAAATCTTTGGTTAAAGAAAGGCTCTAGCATAGCTTGATGCAGCTCTAATGTACATCTAGGTGAGTGTAGTTTTAGCGTTTTTACCGCATCGATGATGTTGTGCATCTATAGTGGTGGTTTGTTAGTGGTTTATTGTGGATGGTATTTAGATGGTAGAAGATGATAGGAACAAAAAGGAAATTGATAGTGGGGAGAATTTCTATACTAAATGGCAATTCTAAGATGGAGTAAAGATTTTTAATTCCACATTTTTAATAATAGCATTTCTTCATTGAATTGCTACTAGGGGGTTAAAATTGATTTAAATGCTATAATAGCAATTCCATGAGGACTAAGAGGAATATTATATTGCCATTACGACAAGATGGAAAGGCCGTAGAACACATTATCTCCATTCATTTATTACCTCTCTTTTTTTACTAAATACATTATTATAATAGGTTGCAATTTTATGATAGGGTTTCCTAATAAAATAAATTCTTTAGTTTTATATTATCGAGTTTATAATATATTCCTTAATAAGAAATATACGATTGAAATAATGTTATTAAATTGTTGGAGATTTTTAGGTTAATTAATATACTAATGACACAAATGTTAAGAAATCGATATGTTAATGAGTGACTTACCTCAATGATTTTGTATTAAAAATGTAACAAAAAATTTCAAATGGTCTTCATGATATAGACCTTATAAATTATATATGGTATAGATTTTAGGGTGGCTTAATATAGGAATCTATGCAGTAAGATAGAAAATAAAGCTTCATACCCCATTCACCTTATATCCACTCACATGTAGCCTTTAATATATTTTAATATATCAAATATTTGTTCCATATTTACATTCAAAATATTTCTTGTTTAAGTTTATAATGATATATTTATTTTTAGTATCTATTAGATAATATGTAATAGATTTATCGGTACGATAAGAAATTATCAAATTTTGGAAACGCGTTAGTATTCTAATTTTAGCTAAGCTTCTACATCCTTTTATAATTAAAAGTTAAAGGGGTGTGGTGTAGTCCACATTCATGAAAATTTGGGCATTTTCGATGACTCGAGTTGATGAGAATCCTGTAGCCCTTTACTTCTTTTTCTTTATTTTCAATTTTAGTTTTAGTTCATGAGATGGGGAAAGCGGTGAAGTTAGGATTTATAGAGGCAGGAGATGGAAACACGGACATAACTAAAGGATGTGTGGAGAAAGATAAGGTAGACATGTGGAGTTGAGTTCACATGTGCAACATTTACGCTATTAATCTGAGGGGAGTTGAGCCAAATTATGTTGAAATGCTGGATGACCTACGAATCTTAGGTCCATGCTTAAATAAATTAGGCTACCCTTTAAACCATGGTCATTCACATTGCACCAGCACACACAATAAAATATTTTATAACCACCTTGTGCTTAGTTAGCAGATTCCATGTGTATACTGTTGCAATTTGTTATAGACTTAGGAGGATATCCATTTACACTATTAATACTTCGAAAGAAAAAGAAAAAAAAATATGAAAAATGTTGTTCACCAAATTACTTAGTGTTTAGAATTTTGTATTTGGAATTCAATTATATTTTGTGATTACACTATAATTTTGTATTCAAATTTCAATTATATTTTCTTGATTACACTTGGTATCAAAGCTTGATTGAGGGTGGCATGTCAAAAAAAGAATAGAAGTGGTTGGAAGAGGCTATATGTATGATGATCAATTAATAAGCTAGGCAGTAGGAAAGTTGGGTTAATGTCTTCACTGAAACTCTCAACAGACAATAGCAAGCAATTGATGAATTGAAACAGCTTATATTAGAGAAGTATACTATTACTGTTTTACTTGTAAAACAAGAGGATGACAAAACATTCGGTAAGTCTCCTATAAATGGTTAAGCTCTCATACACTCAGTTCATAGCTCATACACTTCTACAGTTAGTACTGCATATTAGTTGCCTACTAGATCTTCCAAGTTAAAGTTTCCCATTTTTTATGGAGGCAAGTAGACCTGATTACAAGGTTAAACTAACTATTGTTCACTTTGAAGAGAAACCTTTATAATAGTTTCATCAATTTTCCAAAAACATAGGGGGTGAAGACAGGGTTGCATGGGAGGAATTGGTAAAGGGTTTATACTCCAGGTTTGATGATAAGGCCTATGAAGACTTGATGTTAGACCTTAAGGAGTTGTACTAAAGCAGCACCATATAAGAGTACATGACCAAGTTTGAACAATTAGCCTCACAACTGCAATTACCTAAAAACCATCTTGTTAGTTGTTTTCTTACTGGACTCAAACCTAACTACCAATATCTCATTTATATGTTCTAATTGAAAACCTTACAACAAATTTATACACTTACTAAGCTACAAGAAGCCAACATACAATCTTCTAGATAGAACTTGTAATCTTCTAAACCTTCCTACATTTCCATACCCTCTATTGCTTACTCCATACCCAACAACCCTAATTATAAACCTCATCCTTTTCTACCAAACACTACACCACTCATCCACCAAGCTTGTAGCTATTTTATGCCAAATACCACCTAAAACCTAAAACCAAACACTAACAACCCACCAACACAAAAGTTCACTAAACGAATGACCCCGAATGAGATTGAGGAGAAGCAATGAAGGAGGCAATGTTTTTGGTGTGATGAACTATTTGGTCTAGGCCAAAAGTGTAGGAACTGATGTTTGAACATGATTGTGGTAGAACCTGACTATGAAGAGAGTAAAGAGGTAGAAGGGGGGGATGAGGAGGAAGTTTTAGGGGAAGAGCTTTCAAGGTTGACCTTATGCGCACTTTCAAATAAGGGTGTTGGGAATGGGAATTGCATGAAGTTTGTAGGGTATTACAGGAAGAAATAGTTGAACATATTAGTGGATTTAAGGAATTTACTCAACTTCTTGGATGCAAGACTAGCTAAGGCACTTAATTACACTATTGCCCCTATAACTCTACCGATCAAGGTAACATTGGCTAATGGTACTTACCTATCTTGTACTGCAAAATTAATAAGCTTATGCTGGAAGGCACAGGGATATGAGTTCTTAGTTGAACTATTCCTCTTACCCTTAGCTAAGTTTGAGCTCATTTTAGGAATTCCCTAGTTAGTTTCTCTTAGTACTATTAGTTGGAACTTTGAGCATCAAATCATGAAGTTTACATAGGGTACCCAGGAATGTCACTTACAAGGACAAGAGGAAACTATAAGCTGCATTTTCAGGAAACAACTCTAAAAAATATTAGTAAAGCAAGATGAATCCCTTGATATATAGTGCTGGTTAATTCAAGAAGTGGATCCTATTACGAGTACAAGAGTTGAACAACAATTACATCTTTTAATCATTGAGTTGCTAGATGAGTTTCATAAACTTTTTGAAGAGCCAAGTGGGTTACTACCAACTAGAGAGTTTGATCATAACATATACTTATAAGAAAATTCCACACTCGTTAACATTTGACCCTACATGCATTTTGTTGTTCAAAAGTCAGCTTTAGAGGTTATGATTAAGGAAATGTTGTTGGTATTATCTGATATAGCCACAGTCCTTATGCTTCTCCGATGGTCTTAGTTAAAAAAATTGACAATAAATGCCATATATGTGTGAATTATTGAGGGCTTAGCAAGCAAACTATTAAGGATTGCTTCCCAATACCCATCATTGATGACTTCTTTGATGAGTTACACGATGCTAGTTATTTTAGCAAACTAGATTTGAGGTCTGGATATCATCAAATTAGGATGAACCCAGGGATGTTTATAAGACAGCTTTTTGTACACATGATAGCCACTATGAGTTCTTAGTCATGCCTTTTGGCTTGACCAACGCATACCGAGCCCTATTTCAATTTTTCTTAATTTAACTTATATTAAGTTTAGCTTGCTTAATATAATTGCTTAATATAAATTACTCAACATAAAATTAAGGAAAAGAAAAAACATTTTTCTTGAAAAAATGTTTTGAGAAAATATTTTAAAAAAATGATTGGAGTTACTATTTAGTAAAATTGGTAAAAAAATCAAATTAAAAGTTTTGAGTGGGAAAACCCTAATTTAACCACTAGTCTAATGATTTTCTAAAAAGTAATTTTTCAGAAAATTTAACCAAAAGATCTAGATTAGGAGACTAACCTATTAACACTAAGTGATTATGTAAAAATTAAAAGAAACTAACTAATGGGCCTTTATTTTATAATTTTTCTAAAGATGTCAAAATGTGTAAAAATGTACAAAATGCAATTTAAATGAATTTTTAATAATTTTTATTAATAATTTTCAAAAAAAGAAAAAGTTTTTAATTTTTTATGGTTGCCTCAAAGATACCTATATACCTGTTAATCAGGATCAAACCAACATAATTCTTTTTTTTTTTTTATAAAAGATTTAATGGGTTGATTCTTTTTAATTTGAAAATTGAGTTAGGTTTACGTTTTTTAAACAATTTATTTTTATTAAGAAAAATCCTTAAAAAAGCCTAATTTTTATTCCCAATTAAAAAAAAAAAAACTAAAGACTTAATTTTTAAAAAGACTCCAAGTTAGTATTTTTTTTATTTTTGAAAAAAATTGCTATGTGACAAAACTTAAAAAAAAAAAAATCTTAACACTTAAAAAAATAAATAAATAAAAGATGCAAGTTTTATGAAATTATACTAATATGCACTTACGATGGAAAACATACTATTTTATTAAAAAATACAATTATTATTGACAATAGGTCTAACTATGGAAAAGATGTATGAATTATAGAAAATATGCCAAACTGTGACAAGGAAGCCTAAACCATATAAAAGATGTCTCAACTATAGATAGTATATTCGAATCATGGAAAAGATATCTAAATAATAGAAAAAGAAGCCTAAATAATAGAAAAGATCTTTAACCATAGAAAAGATGCCAATTAATTTTTTTATTTTATGAAAAACTAACAAGTGACAAAATGATTTTTCTAAAAATCCCTAAATTACCGACCTTATTTAAAAATGTAGATTTAATGAAAAACATGCAAATTTAAACAAAAGATGCAAATTTTCTATAGAAGTACAATTTTTAACAAAAATATTGAATTTTACATGCAATTTTGACTAAAAGTATGTAATTTTATGTTAAAAAAACATGCAATTTATGTGAGAGATACAAAAGGCACAAACTAATGGGAATCAACATAAAGACTTGCAAAGACTCAGATTAGTAATAATTCTGCACAAAATCCTAGTCGTATTAAACCAATATAACACTTTAATATACCCATATAATAAAACTAACAAAACAACAATAAATAAATAAATCATATAATTAAAATAACTAAAACTATCACTAAAATAAACTAAAGTTAATGTAGGTTACTAATAAAATAAATTATCTAAACCAAATTAGGAAAAACAAATAAAACAAGAGGGGAAAAAAAAACAAATAAATATAACTATATTAGAGAAACGAAAACTTACCTATACTCTACAATGCAAGTTAGATTAAGGAGAAAACTTATGTGGATTGCGTTGTTGTTTTGCTTTGTGTAGAATTGCTGTTTGTTAAGTTGCTAATTGTATGGTTGCTGAATGTGTGGAGTTGCTGCTACACATACATGTGTTGTCGTGGAGTTGTATGTGAAGCAGAAGTATATGCGTGGGACTACTTCGGATTGCATGGAGAGTATGTGATCGAGAGTGTTGACTATGCATGTAGAATTGTATGTAGGAGTGATCATGTGTGGGCTGTACGTATATGGGACTAGAGTGTGTATGTGGAGTTATATGAAGTGGATCGTATAGAGGCATGGACATACTGCTGTATGTGGGATTAGGAATCGTACAAGTGGGATTCTGTTTGTTATGATTGCGGTGTGACAATGCTATGTAAGAGTGAGGGATTTAGGTTGCATGGTGCAAGGGTTAGAAGTGATTATGTGTGTAGAATGTGATTTTTTACAATCGAAGTCCACTGTTTATAAATGAGTAATTTTTAATCTTTTGGATATTTTTAATGAGGATTCAATCTTTATAAATCTAATATTCATAAGATACAACAATACCTAATTTAGTGTTGTTAGTTTTCCTAAATCATTCCTTCAAGATTTAATCTAATCTACTCTCAAGTTCTAGAAACCCCACATTCTATTTAGGTATTTTATCTTGGGTCCAGCTCAATCCACCTTATTTTAAATTGACCACAATCTTTTAATATAACCTAAAATACACACGTTAATCCATTTAATAAAACTTGAGTCTATTTTAATTAGCCTAATATAAATTGGATAAAAAAAAATCCACTTTATATTCCACTGGACTATTTAAAAATATATTTTTCTAATGAAGCTTGATTATTTAAAGACTTAGAATTTATTAAATGACATGTAAATTTTTAACTATTGTCTAATCCAACCTTAAATGACTGATTGACTTAATTTGACTCGAATCTTTCAATTTTTTTATTTATTATTATTTTTTTCATTCTTTTTTTTTTTCAATTCAATTTTTTTTAATTTTTTGTAAACTTGGCTCAAAAGTAAAAAGAGACTAAAATTAAAATTAAAATAAATGGTGGCAAAAATGTGGTATCTACAATGCATCCTCTACCTTTTAAGGCCTCATGAATAGCATCTTCCACCCAATTTATGGAAGTTTGTCTTAGTTTCTTCGATGAGTTCTTCGACGATATTCTCATTTACAACCCATCAATTGAGGAGCATTTAACCTACTTACACATTGTCTTTACTATATTAAGGAAGGAGCAGCTGTATGTGAATGAGGGAAAATGTGTTTTTGGGGTGAAGCAAGTGGAGTATTTAAGCCATGTGATAACATAGGATGGAGTGTCCACTAATCCTTGAAAGATTGAAGCCATAACCTAATGGCCAACACTAAAGACCTTAAAACAGCTGCAGGGGTTCTTAGGCCTTGTGGGTTACTATAGAAAATTCATACATGGGTTTGGTGTGATCTATAAACCACTGATATTTCTACTCAAGAAGGGGAAGTTTCATTGGAATGAGGCTGTTGACTTAGCCTTTGCTAAGCTGAAGGATGCTCTTGTGACATCACTTGTTTTGCGGTTATTGGATTACTCCAAAACCTTTGTTATAGAGACTGATGCTAGTAATGAAGCTATTGGGGCCGTCTTGATGCAAGATGGCCATCCTATTGCCTATTTTAGCAAGTGTTTATCACCATGCCATCTTAAGTTTTTTATTTATGAAAAAGAATTGCTAGCTATTGTGCATACTGTAGAGAAATGGAGGCATTACTTAATGGGCCAACACTTCATTATTAAAATGGATCATCACAACCTCAAGTTCCTACTAGAACAATGATTGGCTACTCCCAGCAAGCATAAATGGCTTACTAAATTGCTAGGCCTTGATTATGCCATTAGCTATAAGAGTGGTCAATCTAACTATGCTACTAATGCTCTTTCTAGATCTCATGCTGCCTCACTACGCTCAGTAGTAACTGTCTTCACTACACCAAATTTTTTTGAAGAACTACACTCTAGCTAGTCCCCATCCTTACATTACTCGAAAATTTTACAACAATTGCAGGATAGCAAAGAGCACAAAAATTTTGCTTTGATAAATGATGTGCTCCGATAGAAGGGTAAGGAGGTAGTACGACCAAATCCTGACTTACGGTTGAAATTATCGAATTTATATCATGACGGGATTCTAGGTGGCCACTCTGGGGCTTAAGCTACTTACAAAAAGTTGAGTTATGTGTATATTGGCCTAAGATGGAGAAAGAGGTGTGCAACTATGTTCATTCATGTGACAGATGCTAGAGGTGCAAGCATAAGACTCTTGCAACTCTAGGGCTCTTACAACCACTACCTCTTCCTAATGGTTTTTAGACTGACATTAGTATGGATTTTGTAATTAGTCTTCTTAAGTCACGGGGGAGGGAAGTCATTATTGTAGTTTTTGATCGCTTCAGCAAATACGACCACTTCGTTGGGTTGGCATACCCTTACACGGCTGCTCATATGGCACAAGCTTTTCTAGATCATACCTATAAGCTACATGGCTTACCAAAAAGCATTGTTTCTAATAGGGATCTAGTCTTTGTTAGTTCCTTTTGGTCTGATTTCTTTAAACTATAGTAAGTAGAACTCAAACTGTCTTCCTCTTATCATCCACAAATGGATGGTTAGATGGAAATTGTTAACGAGTGTCTTGAAACTTATCTCAGGTGCATGACTAGTAAGGAACCTAAGACATGGATGAAATATTTGTCACTTGTGGAATGGTGGTATAACACCAATTTTCACATAAGTATAGAAACAACTCCATTCGAGGCCCTATATGGCTACCCCCTCCCCTCCATTTACCCTACATACTAAAGGACTCAAGGAATGCTAATGTGGACCAAGAATTGACAAACAGAGAAGATAAAATCAAGATGCTACTCTTTCACTTACAACGTGCTTCCAATCGAATGAAACAACAAGCCAATAAGCACCATACTAATTGTCACTTTAACATAGGGGATTTCATGCTCTTGAAGGTCCAACCATATAGACATAATAGTCCCCAACAAGCATCTGCACAAAAGTTGTAGCTGCATTATTACAAGCCTTACAAGATTATTGATAAATTTGGGACAGTTGCATATAAACTTGACTTACTGTTTAGGTTTACTGTACACCCAACTTTTCATATATCTCAGCTCAGGATGTATGATGGTTCTCCTCCAATATCCACTGCACCTCTTCACTATCCTAGATCTGTTGCTGGTTTGGAAACCCTTGCTACTTTGGAGCATCGTCTAGTCAAGCGCAAGAATCAAGTCGTTACCATATTCCTTGTCTATTAGAAAGGCAAGACACTAGTGAGGTTACTTACCAATATTTGGAGGAATTAATAGCTCACTTCCCATACTCACCTTTGTGGTCACGGGTTTTACAAGGGGAAGGGAATGAGATGGGGAAGGTAGTGAAGTTAGGGTTTATAGAAGTAAGAGATGAAAACACAGACACAACTAAAGGATGTATGGAGAAAGATAAGGCAGATAGGTGGAATTGAGTTCACATGTACAGCATTCATGCTATTAATCTGAGGCGAGTTGAGCGAAATTATGTTGAAAGGCCAGATGACCCATAAATCTTAGGCTTATGCTTAAATAAATTAGGCCACCCTCTAGACTATAGTCATTGACATTGCACCAGCATACATAATAAAATATTTTATAACCACCTTTTGCTTAGTTGACAAATTCCATATGTACTTCGTTGCAATTTGTTATAGACCTGGGAGGATATCCATTCATGCTATTAATACTCTATAAGAAAAAGAAAAAATAAAAACTATAAAAGATGTTGTTCACCAAATTACTTGTGTCTATAATTCTTTATTTGGAATTCAATTATATTTTGTGATTAGACTAGAATTTTGTATTTAGAATTCAATTACATTCTCTTGATTACAATTCATTAAATAAATGCATCATCATACTTGTTAAATTTACTAAATGAAATGTATAGTAATAAATCAATAATAAATTAGATTAAAAAAAAAAAGCAACTTCTTGTCTTTTTAGTTTTTTGCATTCTAAAAAGAAGTTTACATTTTTAAACATATTTTTAAGATAAAACTCAAATTATAGGAGAAAATACAAATATCACCACCTGTGTAAACTTTGATATAAGTGCGGATTTACTCCACATACTTTCAAATATTGCAAATCACCTCTTAAGCTTTGATAAATTAGCAAATAATCTTCATATATTTCAAATGACTATTATAAACCTTAACCTCAGTATGGAAATGCCCTATGAATTTATCAAAGTATACTTCAAGATTTCTTGCAATTTAACCATAATGTAAATTTTTTTAACTAAAAAAGGAAATTCCTTTATGTTTTCAGTTTATCAAAATTTAACGAAGTGATTCGTAGCATTTGAAAGTTTAAGAGGGAAATACATACCTAAGTCAAAGTTTAGGGAGGTTATTTGTAATTTTCCCTAAATTACATATATATATATATATNAGGATCATATTCAACTCTTGAGTGCTTATTTGAGAATCCCTTAGCTTCAACTAGTGGAGAGTAGATAAACTTTCTCGACAATTTCCAACAAGGTAATTAAGGTCCATATTCGAATACATATAATCTAGGGTGGTGCAATCATCCAAATTTCTCATGGGGGAATGAGAATAATGCATTTAAACCACCACCTAGATTCCAGAAGTACAGTTTTGCTTAGAATGCTCCACCTCAGCATAATTGGTCTAGAATGAAAGAGCTTATGTTGAGTTATATGCAAAAGATTGACACCATATTATAGAATCAACAGGCCACTATTTAGAATTTAGAGAATCGGAGTAGTCATTTCTCTCAATAGTTGAGTAATAGACCATCAGGGTCTTTACCTAGCAATACTGAAGGGAATCCCAAAGGTGTCAATGCAACAATGTTGAGAAGTGGAAAGGAAGTTAAAACGGTTGACAGACAAGTTGAAGAAAAGGAGGAAAACCTAAAGAAAGGAAGAGGGAAGCAAGTGGTAGAGGGACCAAAGTAGAATCATCAGAAGTAAAACTGTATGTTCCTCTTGTCCCTTTTCCAAGAAGACTAAAGCAAAAACAGCTAGACGCCCAATTTGCTAAATTCTTAGATGTTTTTAAGAAGTTGTAAATCAACATTCCTTTTAGGGAGGCACTTCAACAGAAGCCTTTGTATACCAGATTCATGAAGGATTTGCTCACCAAGAAAAGGAAGATCAATGGGAACAGACCTGTGATGCTTATACGGGAGTGCTCTATGATCCTCCAGAAAAATTTATTCAGCGTATCGAGAAAATAAAGAGATCAGGGGAGTTTTATTGTTCCCTGCATTATAAGAAATTTTCATTTTGATAAAATTCTTATTGATTTTGGTGCAAGTATAAATTTAATATCCTTCTCTATTTTCAAGAAGCTAGGACTTGGAGATTCCAAGGAGACTCATGTTACCCTACAACTTGCTAACAGGAGTATCAAATACCCAAAGGATATTGTAGAGAATGTCCTGGTAAAGGTAAACAAATTTATCTTCCTAATTGACTATATAGTCTTAGAAATGGAGGAGGATAAAGAAGTACCTATGATCCTTAGTAGACCGTTTCTTGCAATAGGAAAGGCGTTGATAGACATGAAACAAAGTAAGCTTACTTTAAGAGTTATGGGTAATCCAGTAACTTTTCATGTTTATGAAGCCAAAAAATAATTTGATGATTGCAAATCCTATTACACTATTGATGTTATTGATGAGATTACCTGTGAGTCTATAGAAGAGAAAGCAGGATTAGATCTTATGGAATCAGTTCTTAAGGATTTGGATGATTGGCATGATGATGATGAGCCTGAGGAAGAATCTATGGAACAGGTGTTAGAAATTATAGCTTGATATTATAAGGAGCTAGGTACTAATGAGAAGGAGCTAGTATCCTCATTGACACAACCCCTAATGCTTGAACTTAAACCATTACCCAGTCATTTAAAATACGCTTATCTTGGAACAAATGATACTTTATCAATAATTGTCTCCTCCTCTTTGACATGTGATCAGGAGTAAAAGCTTCTAAGAGTTTTGAGAGAGCATAAAGAAGCCGTTAGGTGGACCATTGCTAATATTAAGGGGATTAGTCCCTTAATTTGCACTCATAAGATATTGCTGGAGGCTGAGTGCAAACCCACAGTACAACCACAGAGACGACTTAACCTAACTCTTAAGGAGGTAATAAAGAAAGAGGTGCTCACATTGCTGGGTATAAGCATTATCTACTTGATCTCAGATAGTAAGTAGGTTAGTTTCGTTCAGGTAGTGGTAAAAAAAGGTGGTATGATTATGGCTAAAAATGAGGCTAATGAATTAATCCCTACTTATACTGTGATTGGGTAGAGAGTTTATATAGATTATAGAAAACTTAATGATGCCACCCGTAAAGACCATTTACCCCTCCCTTTCATAGATCAAATGTTAGAAAAACTTTTAGGGCATGACTATTATTGTTTTTTAGATGGTTATTATAGTTATAATCAAATTCATATAGCACCTAAGGACCAAGAGAAAACTACCTTTACATGTTCTTATGGCACTTTTGCCTTTAAAAGAATGCCCTTTGGTCTCCATAATGTGCCCACTACTTTCTAAAGATGCATAATGTCTATATTTTTTGACATATTCGAAGATTTTATTGAAATATTTATGGATGACTTTTCGGTTTTTAGGAAGTCATTTGACTTATGTCTGACTAATTTAGGTTGTGTGCTTAAACTAATTAGCTAATGCAGGAGTGGCATTAATTAGATCAATTAGAAATTATCTAGGGATTAATGTGATGTCTCGAGTTAATTATTTGCAAAGACATTAGGGATAGTTAATTTAAAGCATTTATTGATCATAGCATTAAGAGATGTATGATTATAATTTAGAGTTTACTATTAATTGGAGATGCGGGAGTTGACTAATTAATCAGAGGTTTAAATCCTTAATTTTAAAGCATGATAATTTCACTTGAATAACTGTGTAGCTATTAATTTATATAACATGATGACAATTTGATTTGCATAATTAGGGTGGATTTTGTTTTTCCTACATTCGGGGATTAGGAATTTTAAATCCTTACGAGTACCATTAACTTTCTAATTTTAACCTTAACTTTAAAAATCACCTTTTAATTTATAAGACAAAACTCTATTCCTTACATAAATGGGATAATTCGAACAATCTAAATTAAAAAGGGAAAATCATCTTTTTTTATTTTTTATTGTCGCCTGTTAGGTGCTGACGTACTCGTTATTTGGGATCAAACATATGTAGTTCTTTTCATAAAACTTTAGTGAGTTGGTTTTATTTTAATTCTAAAAAGTGATTAGCTTTACTTTTTAATCCTATTTAATTCATTTAAGGAATTTTTTTTTCTAAAAAGGAAAGTCTTAATTTAGGTTTTATTTTTGAAAAATCTAAAAAAAAAATTCCTAATTTGTAAAGGGTTCATTTATATATATATATATATATATATATATTATATTTTTGAAAACTTGATTTTTCTAAGTGTTTAAAAAAAATTTTTTATTCATCTCTTTATTTACTTATTTTTATTTTCTTTATACTATTTTATTTTTTATTCTATTTATTTTTACTTTTGGTAAACTAATAAAGAAATGAACTACTTTTTTTCTTTTCTTTGTTTTTTCTTTTTCTTCTTTTTTATTATTACATTTACAATTGGGAAATAAGTAAATAAGTAAATAAAAATAAAATAAAATAAAAAATGGACTTTGGATGCAATTAGGCATGTAGGTCAAACCTGGAGCAGGTTGGAGCTCGGATTAGGTCAGGTTGTTGAATCACCAATGACAGTAGCAACAAGGCGTAACTCAGCTTGTTTTAACCACCAAAATGAGTAAGTGAAGGGTTTTTTTTTTGTGTTTTGTATTAAGAATAGGGGGGTAGGCTCGATGATGTAGCTTAGTATGGCCGTTTGGTCGATGCTCATGAGTAATGGCCAACGATGGTGTTTAGGTGGTGTCATCAGGGTTTGCTAGGTGTAAGAGGGAAGTGTGGTGTAAGGTTTCAGGGTATGGGTAATTCAACCGTGGAGTTAGTTTAGGTCTAAGGTAGTCGAAGGTGGTGTTTTAGGAGGGGAGCAATACGGTGGTTAGGGTTTAGGGTTGGTTAGTTGGTGGTACTACTAGGGACTACAGTTAGGGATGAGGGTGGTCGGGTTTGGAAGCCTGAGTGGTGGGGGTTTCAGCTATGGTGGTGAGTTTGGGCTTAGGGTGGTGGTTTACCATGGTTCGTGGGATGAAGGTTTTGACGGTTGAGTTAGAGAAAGAAAGTGTTCGCAAGAGAGAGATAAGGTGTTTTTGAGTGATTCTAGGGCTTGTGTATGGTTGTGTGTGCCGAAACAAGCCTATTTATACACTAATTTGAACCCAAAAAACAAGGAAAGCTCGGATTGGGTTAAATGACAATGCTCAAAATTTCAATTTTTTTCCAACTTTTGAAGCTTGATTTGAATGTATAATTGACCAAACTTAGATGCATTTTTTATATCACAATCCATAGTAAGCCATGTCTAGAATAGGATTGGAGTAAGAAATCATGCCTGTATGTGTGGAATTTGTGCAAAAATTGAGGCCAAAGTGAAGGGGTCGAGTCTATTTTGCTGGGGAAAGTGGAGGAAATCAAGGGAACAAGAGAAAATGCTAACATGGCGTCGACGTGGCACTATGTCAACTAACTCCACCAACCACCGTATGCTATGTATCCTTACGTGACATGTAGCAGCTGACGTGGCATAGCACGTAGCACCACGTCAGCATGTGTCTAACCCAATGCTGATACGTGGCGCAATGAGATCCTGATACACGGTAGTGCTGTGAGTGTAGTGTGTTATCTGAAAAAAATAAAAAATAAAAAAGGCTTTCATACCTTTATCAAGATTTGAACCCTTAATCTCTTGCTTAACCTAATACCAAGTCCATATACTTATTTGTTAGGTCGTTGGTCTATGTCTTGTCCATATATGCAATTAAATTGCACATATGGACCAGGTTAGCTTGGGCTAAATTTAAATTTAAGCCTAAGCCCAATGACCCGACTTCTAAATTTATTTTAAAATTTAAAAATCTACCTTATTAAATTGTTATTTTCTAATTTCCTTACAATTTTTCAATTTTTTATGTTTTTTGTGACTTTTCAATTTTCTAAATTTTTTAATTTCCTAAATTTCTCATTTTTTTGGGTTTCTTTTTAAATTTCCTATTTTTTCTAAATTTCTTTAATTTCCATTTTTTTGTGTTTTTTTTCCTAATTTAGGACCCCTTGAGAAAATAAAATGAAATGAAATAAAATAAAAAGGAAAAAAATTGGGTATCTACAACTGCCTTTTTTTGTGGCAAAGTTTGAACAAAACTTAACCACAAAGACAAAGAGACATTATTTTTGCCCCTAAGATGACTTTGAAACAACAAACTAGCTATCTTAGACTTAATCTACTAAGGATTTGGTGAAGAAATAAAACCTGGTCATGCTTTTATAGGCTCACTAATCTAGGTGAGAGTGTCTTTAAGGGATAAGCAACCCTACTCTGGAATTTATTTAGAGAACCTGATCGTGCCTCTTTAGGCTCACTAACTTAGGCGAGAGCATCTCTCAAGATTAGTAACCTTAAGTTAGGATCGATCTAAAAAAACTTGGTTGTGCCTTACTAGGCTCACTAAACTAAGCAGGAGTGTCTCTTAAGGACTAGCAGTCTTAAGTTGGAATCGATCTAAAAGACCTAGCCATGCCTTACTAGGCTCATTAATCTAGGCGGGAGCGTCTCTCAAGGACTAGCAACCCTAAGTTGAGATCGATTTAAAAGACATGGTCATACTTCACTAGGCTTACTAACCTAAGTCGAAGCATCTCTTTGGGACTAGTAACCCTAAGCTAGGATCGATTTAAAAGACCTTATCATGCTTCATTAGGCCTACTAACCTAGGCGGGAGCATCTCTTGGGGACTAGCAACCTTAAGCTAAGATTGATCTAAAAAACCTGGTTGTACCTCACTGAGCTTACTAACCTAGACGGGAGTATTTCTTGGGGATTAGTAACCTTATGATGAGATCGATCTAAAGAACCTAGTCATGCCTCAGTAGGCTTAATAACCTAAGCGAGAGCATCTCTTAGGGACTAGCAACCTTAAGTTGGGATTGATCTAAAACAAACCTAATCGTACCTTACTAGGCTTACTAACTTAAGCGAAAGCATCTCTCAGGGACTAGTAACGTTAAGTTAGGACTAATCTAAAGGACCTGGTCATGCCTTATTAGGCTCACTAACCTAAGCAGGAGTATCTCTCGAGAACTAGCAACCCTAATATGAGATTGGTCTAAAGGACTTAGTTGTGCTTCACTAGGCTTACTAACCTAGGCGGGAGTATCTCTTGGGGAATAGAAACCTTAATCTGGGAATGGTCTAAAGAACTTGGTTGTGCCTTACTAGGCTTACTAACTTAAGTGAGAGTATCTCTTAAGGACTAGCAACCCTAAGTTGGGATCGATATAAAGAACTTGGTTATGCCTCATTAGGTTTATTAACCTAGCTAAGAGTGTCTTTCAAAGACTAGCAACCCTAAGCTGGGATCGATCTAAAGGACCTGGTCATGCCTTACTAGGCTCATTAACCTAGGCGGGAATATCTCTTGAGGACTAGCAACCCTAAACTTGAACTTAATGTTGTACCCTATAGGCCTACCAAAAGGAACTGATGAAGAGAAGTACCTTACGGGCTTGCTAAGAGAAACTTGGTAAAGGGAAGTGCCATATGGGCTCGCTTAAGAGAATTTGGTGAGCAGAAATGGGCTTACTAAAAGAATTTGGAAAAGAGACTGAGTTAAGATCGCATCTTCAAAGGCCAGCTAAACACTTAAATGTAGAAGGTGAGTGCCTTATAGGCTGGCCAAAAGAAGTTGATGAAGAGAAGTGTCTTATAGGCTCGCTAAGATAAACTTGGTGAATAGAGGGGCCCAATGGGCACGCTAAAGGTAATTGAGGAACAGAAGCGCCTTATGGGTTTGCTAAAGACCTTGAAGAGAGTTAAATGGGTGGAAGGTGGGATAGCCCATTTGAGAGCTAGCTAGGATTAAACTTGTCCAAAACACTACCTGATTTGAGGAAAATATTTACAAATAAATCCTTTAGTGAAAACCATTTATGTTGAAAAAGACGCTAGAGACAATTTCCCTTTATTTTGGAAAGAATGAGAAAAGCCCTGACTATTGTGATTGACTTTGTTTTTTCTTTTTCTTTTTTTTTTTAGAATGGATTGAAAATTTGGCCACTTGGGTTGACATGGACTTGGAATAAAGATGCTTTCTCTCTCTTTTTCTTTTTCTTTTTTTTTATTACCCCCTTTTTTTCTTTTCTTCTCTTTTTTAGTTTGCTAACAAGTAAAGAACCCTTCCTTAATAATTACATGGGGCCTCTTATGTTTCCCCTAGCCTGGATGCCCAATTGTTTGGTGGAGCCTTGTGATTTCAAGCATCCTTATTTTTTATGGAAAAGGTAGCTCATGATTGGTTAAGTCGAAGAGGACTTCCTTGTAAACTTTTGGTCTAGATTACACTTTTGCTTATAGTCCTAAAATTATAATTCATTTTGCATGTGATATGCATATGCCTTGATCAATATATTGGGTCTTTTTCAATTTAACATTATGAATTTAGGCTTTTGGTCTAAGGGTTTCAAAAGGAACTAATGAAGAAGCCTATTTTGAAAGAAATATTAATCCTGGGTGTACAAGTCAAGAATCTTAGAAAAAAAATTAGAAATATGCTTACCCCAGTTTCAAAAATAACTTTTATTAAAGATAAATTACCTTTTAGGATCGAGAGAGCTTTTATTTTGTAAGGGCAGTATTGTGAGTGGAAAAGCTTGGTGTGATTCATAAGAGAGGCTTCAAAGTGGATATAAAGCTTTTAGGTTTCTTTAGCTTGAGCTGTAATTCAAACTTTATGTCTTTGGAGCTATTTAGGCTTTGACTTTTGATTTGAATGCCCCTATAGGATATGATATGACTTTTGACTTAAACTTGAGCCTAATTTTCTAAGCTTTTTTCCTCATCTTTTTCTTTTCTTTTTTGTTATTATTACTTTGCCATACTATTCTCTTGCAGTTTTTTCTTTTCTTTTGGCCCTACAAATGTTTGTCTCCATTGCCAAGTTTTTGCCTCCTAAATCTATGGATTTCTATTGTATGGGCTCAAGTGAGCCAAGTATAAACTTAAGGTGTTTAAAAAGGATATAACTTATCAAAAATAAAAGTTGCTTTTGAACTTAATGTTACTGAACCAAGCATAAACCAATTTTTATCCCTCTCTCCTTATCAATGACCTTAACCTTCGAATTGCCCCATCGTGGGGTAGTTTTCAATAGGGTTTAAATTTGAAAATTCTTCAAAAGGGTCTAACAATGTGAAGAGATGATCATGTTTAGGATTCAAAAATAGATGCCTAATTTCATTTTAATTTGCATATCACATTTAAAAGTGGACCTCTTTTAAGGAATGAGTCCAAAGTATCCTCATCATTATGTCTCTTAACTCTCAAAGTGTTTTAGGTCAGAGTGTGGAAAATATTTTGCCTCTTTTCATTCTAAACCTTTTAAAAGTAAGTCATTGATTTCTTAAGGAGAATTTATTTGCTCCAATAACATTGCAATCATTCAATTGAAAAGGCAATTGTATTATTCCAACTATTGCAGACTTTATTAAAAACAACTTTCTTTGCCTTTATCTTAACAAGCATCTAATTACTTAAAACAACTTGTGAGCTTATCAGAAGGCATTGGTATACTCAAAGGAAATAGAGCTTTAGGAGACTCAATTGAGCTGCTTCCATGACTTGAAGAAGAATTGACTTGTTGTAGCTTTGGTTGAATGACTTTTGCATCAATTAGGTCTTGAATCTTGTTCTTCAATCTCTAGCATTTTTCAGTGGAGTGCCCCTTCTGACCCATATGATAGTTGTATCATGCTTTTGGGTTAAAGCTGTATGGTTTGTAATTCGGATTAGGGGCTTCATAAGCTATAATCCTTGCTGCTTTCAAATAATGAAAGATTTAGGTAAATGAGATCTTCAATCGAGTGAATTATCTTCTTTGAGTCCCTTAGGTTTGTTTTTCCTCACTCCTCCATAGCTTTTTTTTTTTTTTGGGCCTCTCTCATTACTTGGGCTTACTGACATTTGATCAGTATTGAATGTCTAGTGTTGAAATCTTTTAAGTATGGGTCCCATTGCCATTTCTAGATCTGTAATGCTCTTTTGTAGTATGGCCACCTCTTCTTTCAAATTTGATAGTTTCCTTTCCAAGTTTGAATCTTAGGATATTTGGAGAGTTGTGATCATTAGGAACAAGACTTGCTATTGTGCTCTTCTTGGGCCATCTGATGCATTGTCTTTTCTAGGGAGGTGAGTCTATTATCAGCCATGTGAACTTGATTGGAAGAATTTCTTTACCAGTTAGCAACTTTTCTTTTCTTTTTTTCTTTATTTTTCAAGAGAGAGAGAAAGATAAAGCTTTATTTGAAAAAAAAAAAGATGGTGATTTATTATTATTATTTTTTCTTTTGGGTTTTAAATTGCATCTCCTTGAGTGAGAGAGAATGAATGGTTAGGTAAGTTCCAATGAAGGACTATCTACAAAGAAGGAAAGAATGAAGAATGATAGACTAAAGAGAAAAATTTTATTTTTGGAAAGATCAGAGTATAGAGAACAAAACAAAAGGGAACCTAACAATTATTCTTAACAAAACTTAAAATTTATTCAAAGCCCTTTAACTACATCTAAATTTTCTAATATAACTCTTGTAGTTAGGTTTTAATCTTATCCAACATTTCTAAAGTCCAATCCATGGTCCTCTCACTTTATTTGACTTGAGCTAACAAGGCCCTATTAGAGGCCTCGGCGGGCTAGTAGAGGCCTCAACATGCCTAGCCCTCTACTTCCAGTAGGTAGGTTCAGCTTATAGTAACTGTTCATGGATTCCTAGGGCATTTGGCAGTCTATTGACTCTTTGATTATTCTTTTGTTGGTTACTTACCATTCTTAAGTTTACATATTTCATGGACAAGAATTAATCATCAATGCAGCAAAAGAAAACCCATGGAAATATGTAGATGTTGGGATCGTTTGGGTTAATACATTACTCCCTTTAGTTGTAATCTTACTGTTGTTTTTAGAAACTTGATTGCATTAAAAATCTTGAATGATTAGTAGTGTTGCAATTTCTTAAGGGGATTGTATTAACTCAAGCTTGGAGGCAAGTATATGCAATTAGGGTAGGTTTTGAAAAGGTTTTTAAGTTTTGTGACCTCACTTGTTAAAGAACACTTTCATTAGTCACATTAAGCTTAAGTGAGGTAGCCTAATCAACCTCGAGCGGTGGTTACACCACAGCACTCGAAGCCTATACAATGGCCCCTCTCCTAGAGTCCTAAGACAACTTGGGTCTGGCCATATCTACCTTGCATCTTTAATGCAACAAATGACCCCCCATATTCCAATGCGTGTGATATGCAAGATAATAGTACATATAGATAAATAGATGTTGAGAGGTGAATTCTAAGAAAATACAGGGAAAGAAGCTTTAGGTTTATCTTTCTTTTTTTTCCTTTTCTCTTTTATAACAATGTTGCTTTATTAGTTGCTCGTCAAACCCTAAAGAATGTATATAAGAAGGGTAGGTTTTAGAAGTCCTTAAACTTTGTAACCTCATGCGTTTCTTACAAAATGATTCCTTGGTCACATTGAAGTTTAAGTTGGGTAACCTAATCGGCCTTGAATGGTGGTTGCCTTACTATGCCCGACACTTACATAATAGCTCTCCGTCCTAAGGTCCTAAGATGGCCTGGGTTCAATCGTTTCCATTATGTATTCATGGTACGAGAAATGAATCCCTCCCTTAAATAGTTAAATACATAAAACTAAACCTGCAAAGATGTTAGTACAATTATGATACAAATAAAGAATGAAATAAGTAAATAAATTACACTTAGGTGATTTTTAGGGATTAATTTTAATTTTGGAAAGTTGAATAGTTAACCCTCTTAGCGTCTCTAGTAGAGTCGCCAAGCTGTCGAGCTTAGTTTTTCACCTCCCGGTTCTTTTTTTTTTTTAAATTAGGTTTTCCTTAAACCAATCAATATTAAACTCTATTAATTTAATATTGACTTTCGATTAGGGTTTAAAGAAAACCGATTCTCTTTTGTATCTTCAAATCATTTTAGAGTGGCTACCCGACTGGAGTTGGAAAAAAGAGTTAAGTTATAACCAATTGGGTGGATAGGTTATAACTTAACCATTAGTCTTTCGATAAAAAACTGATTTTGAAAAATAGTCTTAAAACAAAAGATCTGGATTCGGTGGTTGGGAATTTTAAACCCTTACGGGTACCATTAACTTTCTAATTTTAACCTTAACCTTAAAAATCACCTTTGAATTTTACTTAAATGGGATAATTCAAACAATTTAAATTAAAAAGGGAAAATCAACTTTTTTTATGTTTTATTGTCGTCTCGTGGGTGCCTACATACCCACTATTTGAGATCAGACGTACGTAGTTCTTTTCGTAAAACTTTAATGAGTTGGTTTTATTTTAATTCTGAAAAGTTATTGGCTTTACTTTTTTATCCTATTTAATTCATTTAAGGAATTTTTTTTTTAAAAAAAGGAAAGTCCTAATTTAGGTTTTATTTTTGAAAAATCTAAAAAAAAAAAATAGTCCTAATTTGTAAAGGGTTTGTTTATATATATATATATATATATTATATTTTTGAAAACTTGATTTTTCTAAGTATTAAAAAAAAAACAATTTTTATTCATCTCCTTATTTACTTATTTTTATTTTTATTATTTTTTTATACTATTTTATTTTTTATTCTATTTATTTCTACTTTTATTAAACTAATAAATAAATAAAGAAATGAACTACTTTTTTTCTTTTCTTTCTTTTTCTTCCTTCTTTTTTATTATTACATTTACAATTGGGAAATAAGTAAATAAATAAATAAAAATAAAATAAAATAAAATAAAGGACTTTGGATGCAATTGGGTACATGAGTCGGAGCTTGGATCAAGATGGGTCATCGGATCACCAATGGCAACGACAGTATCAAAGCGCAACTCGGCTTGTTTGAACCACCAAAACGAGTGGGTGAAGGGTTTTTTATGTGTTTTAGATTGAGGATAGGGGGGTAAACTCGATGCTGTAACTTAGTGTAGCCGTTTGGTGGGTACTCATGAGTGGTAAGTGGTAGTGGTGTTTAGATGGTGTCGTTATGGTTTGCTAGGTATAAGAGGGGAGTGTTGTGTAGGGTTTCAAGGTGTAGGCAGTTCGGCTGTAGAGTTAGTTTAAGCTTAAGGTAGTCGAAGGTGGTGTTTCAAGAGGGGAGCAATACGGTGGTTAGGGTTTAGGGTTGGTTAGTTGGTGGTGCTTCTAGACACTATGGCTAGGGACAAGGGTAGTTAGGTTCGAAAGCTTGAGTGGTAAGGGTTTCAGCTGTGGTGGTGAGTTTAGGCTTAAGGTGGTTCGTAGGATGAGGGTTTCGGCGGTTGAGTTAGAGAGAGAAAGTGATTACGAGAGAGAGAGAGAAGGTGTTTTTGAGTGATCCTGGAGCTCGTGTGTGGTTGTGTGTGCTGAAATAAGCCTATTTATACACTACTTTGAACTTAGAAAACAAGGAAATCTTGAATTGGGTTAAATAACAATGCCCAAAATTTCAGTTCTTTTCCAACTTTTGAAGTTCGATTTGAATGTGTAATTGATTGAATTTGAATGCATTCTTTTATCAAAATCCATAATAGGCTATGTCTAAAATAGGATTAGAGCAAGAAATCATGCCTGTGTATATGGAATTTGTGAAAAAATTGAGGCCAAAGTGAAGGGTTTAGGTCTGTTTTGCTAGGGAAAGTGGAGGAAAGCAGGGGAAAGTGGAGGAAATCAAGGGAAAGAGAGAGAAAATGTCAGCGTAGCACTACGTTAGCCAATCTGACTAACCACTGTGTACTACGTATCCTCACGTGACATGTGGTAGTATGTTATCTTAAAAAAAAATAAAAAAATAAAAGGCTTTCATGCCTTTGCTAAAATTCAAACCCCTAACCTCATGCTTAACCTAATACCAAGTTCATATGCTTATCTATTAAATTGTTAGCTTATACCTTGTCTATATGTGCAATTAGACTAAGTCAATTTGAGTTAAATTCAAATTTAAGCTTAAGCCTAACGGCTCGACTTCTAAACTTATTTTAAAATTAAAAAATCTATTCTATTAAATTGTTATTTTTTAAGTTCCCTAAAATTTTTCAATTTTTTTCTATTTTTTGTGACTTTTCAATTTTCTAAATTTTTTCAATTTTTTTATTTTCTAAATTTCTCATTTTTTTTGGTTTTTTTTTTTT
>JAMXBB010000003.1:107218828-107306112 GCA_024138015.1 Lumnitzera littorea
CTTTTTTTTTTTTAAATTAGGTTTTCCTTAAACCAATCAATATTAAACTCTATTAATTTAATATTGACTTTCGATTAGGGTTTAAAGAAAACCGATTCTCTTTTGTATCTTCAAATCATTTTAGAGTGGCTACCCGACTGGAGTTGGAAAAAAGAGTTAAGTTATAACCAATTGGGTGGATAGGTTATAACTTAACCATTAGTCTTTCGATAAAAAACTGATTTTGAAAAATAGTCTTAAAACAAAAGATCTGGATTCGGTGGTTGGGAATTTTAAACCCTTACGGGTACCATTAACTTTCTAATTTTAACCTTAACCTTAAAAATCACCTTTGAATTTTACTTAAATGGGATAATTCAAACAATTTAAATTAAAAAGGGAAAATCAACTTTTTTTATGTTTTATTGTCGTCTCGTGGGTGCCTACATACCCACTATTTGAGATCAGACGTACGTAGTTCTTTTCGTAAAACTTTAATGAGTTGGTTTTATTTTAATTCTGAAAAGTTATTGGCTTTACTTTTTTATCCTATTTAATTCATTTAAGGAATTTTTTTTTTAAAAAAAGGAAAGTCCTAATTTAGGTTTTATTTTTGAAAAATCTAAAAAAAAAAAATAGTCCTAATTTGTAAAGGGTTTGTTTATATATATATATATATATATTATATTTTTGAAAACTTGATTTTTCTAAGTATTAAAAAAAAAACAATTTTTATTCATCTCCTTATTTACTTATTTTTATTTTTATTATTTTTTTATACTATTTTATTTTTTATTCTATTTATTTCTACTTTTATTAAACTAATAAATAAATAAAGAAATGAACTACTTTTTTTCTTTTCTTTCTTTTTCTTCCTTCTTTTTTATTATTACATTTACAATTGGGAAATAAGTAAATAAATAAATAAAAATAAAATAAAATAAAATAAAGGACTTTGGATGCAATTGGGTACATGAGTCGGAGCTTGGATCAAGATGGGTCATCGGATCACCAATGGCAACGACAGTATCAAAGCGCAACTCGGCTTGTTTGAACCACCAAAACGAGTGGGTGAAGGGTTTTTTATGTGTTTTAGATTGAGGATAGGGGGGTAAACTCGATGCTGTAACTTAGTGTAGCCGTTTGGTGGGTACTCATGAGTGGTAAGTGGTAGTGGTGTTTAGATGGTGTCGTTATGGTTTGCTAGGTATAAGAGGGGAGTGTTGTGTAGGGTTTCAAGGTGTAGGCAGTTCGGCTGTAGAGTTAGTTTAAGCTTAAGGTAGTCGAAGGTGGTGTTTCAAGAGGGGAGCAATACGGTGGTTAGGGTTTAGGGTTGGTTAGTTGGTGGTGCTTCTAGACACTATGGCTAGGGACAAGGGTAGTTAGGTTCGAAAGCTTGAGTGGTAAGGGTTTCAGCTGTGGTGGTGAGTTTAGGCTTAAGGTGGTTCGTAGGATGAGGGTTTCGGCGGTTGAGTTAGAGAGAGAAAGTGATTACGAGAGAGAGAGAGAAGGTGTTTTTGAGTGATCCTGGAGCTCGTGTGTGGTTGTGTGTGCTGAAATAAGCCTATTTATACACTACTTTGAACTTAGAAAACAAGGAAATCTTGAATTGGGTTAAATAACAATGCCCAAAATTTCAGTTCTTTTCCAACTTTTGAAGTTCGATTTGAATGTGTAATTGATTGAATTTGAATGCATTCTTTTATCAAAATCCATAATAGGCTATGTCTAAAATAGGATTAGAGCAAGAAATCATGCCTGTGTATATGGAATTTGTGAAAAAATTGAGGCCAAAGTGAAGGGTTTAGGTCTGTTTTGCTAGGGAAAGTGGAGGAAAGCAGGGGAAAGTGGAGGAAATCAAGGGAAAGAGAGAGAAAATGTCAGCGTAGCACTACGTTAGCCAATCTGACTAACCACTGTGTACTACGTATCCTCACGTGACATGTGGTAGTATGTTATCTTAAAAAAAAATAAAAAAATAAAAGGCTTTCATGCCTTTGCTAAAATTCAAACCCCTAACCTCATGCTTAACCTAATACCAAGTTCATATGCTTATCTATTAAATTGTTAGCTTATACCTTGTCTATATGTGCAATTAGACTAAGTCAATTTGAGTTAAATTCAAATTTAAGCTTAAGCCTAACGGCTCGACTTCTAAACTTATTTTAAAATTAAAAAATCTATTCTATTAAATTGTTATTTTTTAAGTTCCCTAAAATTTTTCAATTTTTTTCTATTTTTTGTGACTTTTCAATTTTCTAAATTTTTTCAATTTTTTTATTTTCTAAATTTCTCATTTTTTTTGGTTTTTTTTTTTTCTAAATTTTCTATTTTTTGATATTTTTCCAAGTTTCTTATTTTTTTGTGCTTTTTCTTATTTTTGTATTCTTCTAAAATTCTTATTTTTTTTTTCTAAATTTCTTTATTTTTCGGGTTTTCTTTAATTTCATTTTTTTTTTGTGTTTTTTCCTAATTTAAGACCCCTTGAGAAAATAAAAAGAAATGAAATAAAAATAAAAGGGGTAAAAATTGTGTGTTTACAACAATTTGAAGGTAATTAGAAATTAGTTAATTCATAATTTAATCTTGATTGCCTAATTATTGATAAGAACAATCATAAGATTAATAATTTTTTAGTCCTCAAGAGATTGACAACCTTATTCACTCTTTATTACTTGATTCTGACTTAGTATATTTGTTGGAGTATTCGCGATATTTATATATATATAGTTTGAGCAGATTAACTGGTACTTGCCTTATTGAGCTTTGAGAAGATATTTGAACTAAAGTGTGATGCTTCTAGATTAGGGATTAGAGTCGTACTTATGCAAGAATGAAGACCCATTGCATTCTTCAGTGAAAAGCTTAGAGGAGCAACTTTAAACTAGATATATGAGAAGGAATTTTACTCCCTTGTGTAAACTCTTATCGTATAACAACACTATTTGTTAACATGGGAATTTGCAATTTTTATAGACCATGAGTCATTGAAGTACCTCCATGGATAACAGAAGCTTTCTTGGTAGTAAGCTAAACTATCTTATATGTGATTAAGTACAAGAAGGGTAATACCAACTTGGTAATGAATGCTTTATCATGATGGCATGTACTGATCACTTAAGTGCAATATAAGATACTTAGTTTTAGATTATTGACCGAGTTCTATGAAAAAGATGAAGACTTTGGTCTTATTGTGGCTAAGTGTAAGGATAAGAAGGTCGTAGACGGGTAGTTGATGGGTACTTATATAAGAGAGAATAGTGATGTATTCTAAATAGTTCAATATGTGAACTTCTAATTCGAGAAGCTTATGTTTGAGGCCTAACGGGATATTTTTGGGAGAAAAAGACTTATGAGCTACTCAAAGAGCATTTCTTTTGGCTTGGGATAATGAAGAATGTCCATCATGTGTTGGGGAAATGATCGGATTGTAAGAAAGCCAAAGGAAAGAAGGAACCTTATAAGGAGTACTTACCTTTGCTAATACTAAGCTAACCATGGACTAACCTAAGTATGAACTTTGTGCTTGGATTACTATGGACTACCCAATGTCATGACTCCATCATGGTCATAATATATCATTTTAGTAAGATGACCCATTTCATTCCCTACCAAAAGACAAATGATGCTTTCTATGTTGCTAACCTTTTCTTGTAGGAGATTGTACGGCTACATGGAGTTCCCTATAATATTGTCTCTAACTAAGATCATAAGTTCACTAGCTTCTTTCGAAAGACATTATGGTAACGACTTAGGACAAAATTGATGTTCAGTGCCTCTTGTTAACCCTAGATCAATGGATAGATTAAAGTAACGAACAAAACCTTAGGATCATTACTCTGAGCTACAGTAGGCAAGAAATTACATGATTGGTATCTCTACCTAGCTATTGTAGAGTTTGCATAAAACAGGTTTACCTACAGCTTTACCTAAAGCTGTGTAAGCAGAATGGTTCATGTAGGTTAACCCACTTAACTTGTAAAAGAAAGAGGGTTGGGCCAAAAATTTTTAACTTACTTAAATGTAGGTTATTTTAACCCACTTTGCATAACCCACGAGTTATGTGGGTTGACCCATCACAATAATTAAAAAGAAAAAAAAGAGAACACATACACCACATCTACACGGACTTCTGTAGTTCTCCTTTCCTATTTCTTAGTGTTTTTTTTCTTTTATAAGTTTTTACTTTCTAATAAAGTAAATGGTTTTTTTTTTTTTTTAATTTTTCTAAATATGAATGGTAGGATGTAGGACTTCATGATGTTTCATTGTAAAATCATTATAGTCTTTCACTTATTTGTAATGCTGGTCTTGTCATCTAATGACTTTATAATTGTATGTATTGAGCCCTTCGCATGGTTTCACAAAATGGGTCTTAATTATTGAATCTTAAATAATCTTGTTCATTATATGATCACTATATACTCTTCTTCTTTACTAAAACTATGCAATACATATATACGCTTTATGTTTAGATTTTCTCTTTCTTTTGTCATTGTCAAAAGTGTCAAAATAAGTAAAAACCCATGTAATGCTACTTGTAATTGTTTTCCCTTTGTTTTTTTCTTTTAACACTAATTTGTATGGCTTCTTTTTGCCTTATTTTCAACATAGTTGGACTTATCTCAGGAATGTTAGGCTCTAAATTCTAAGTGTACATTAAGATTTCTCTCTAAAAAAATATTAGGATTGATTCATTTTATGTGTTGTGTCCGCTTAGACTGCATAATTTGCTAATCCACAGTAAGGCGAATTGGGTCAGAAACTTTAACTTACATGTATAAGCGGACCAACCCGCTTAAATTGTGGGTCAATATGAGGTGGGATGGGTTAACCTACTTAGCTCGTTTGCATAAATCTAGCTCTACCTCTTCTTCACAATTTGAGGTCGTATATGGCTTAAACCTAATCTTACCTATGTTAGTATTTGGTTTAGCCACCAAGGTCAAAAGTTTGGAAGGAGCCTACTGAGTAGATATTGGTAGTCGGGGAAGAAAGGTCGTGAGCTTTTAACTGAGGGATTTGGTGTAGGTGCACTAAGCAGTGATAGATTTCATAGTTGTAGGGTTAACAAGTTGTCACCCTGAGCCAACAGCTTATTTAGAAGATTGACGACAACACTTACATGCTGGAGGTACCAAAGGCTATAGTGTTCGTTTTAGTATCAGTGTGTCTGACTTAACTCCATATGTCCCAGATGAAGTTAAGCTTGATGATTTGAGGATAAATCTTCAACAACTTGGGATGATGAATGGAATTTGAGGTTTGAGTCATCCATGTCGACCTATCTACTCAATATACTAACCCCTCCCAAGGCTCTATCATCCCCAAAATTAAGAATGTTGACCTTAACTCCACTAACTTAGGGCCAACTGCAAGCCCTAGAATCAAAAGTTTGGAGTTAATATGTAAAGTTTAAGGCAATTAGGTAAATTATTCGATTAAATCTAAATTATATGACAAAATTATTAATATTAGCAAAAGTAACCTTATAAGTTTGAATTTAAGAAAATAAGTAATAAAATAATTAAATATCATAATATTGAATTATAAGCATATCATATGTTATTTATCGAAAATACATAAAATGAGTTTCGATAACTAACAAATTAATAGAAATAAATCATATGTATACTAAAAATCATAAAATAATATTTAGAAGTATTTATTTATATTATATATTTTTACATGTACGTAAAAATATTAGAAATTACTTAAAATACCTAAAATATGATAAAATAATGCTAAATAATTAAAAAAAATCAAAGAAAAATAAGAAAAAGTGTGGAAATTGTCGAAATCTTAGTCGTAGCATGCTAGGGAATAAGGAAAAAAAAAATTATTCAATAAGAATAACCTAACTAGAAAGCTAAAAAGGAATTGGATAAGCGACATTTGGCAATTAGAAAATTAAAGAGCAACCCTAGACTTCACTATAAATTTAGATCATCATTTTCATTCCTCATTTTGGTTAGTTGGGAAGTTAAAAAAATTGGAGAGAGACCAAAGAAATAGGATTAGGTAATTTTATAAAAATATAGCAAAAATCGTGAGCAATTAAGGCATACAAGGGGATCCTAAACCTAACGACTACTTAAAACAAATAAGCCACCACCATCACACCCTACCACTACCGTCCCACCCTACTAACAACCCTAGTGCCATTGCAAGTGGTTGGAAGCCACTTGACTAGGTGAGTCTCGATTTTAATTCAGTTTTGTTAAATTTAGTAAAAATACTAAATGTGTTTGGAAAATTATGAAATTTGGTATTATGAGGTTTTTATGCATATAGATTTAAGAAAAAAAATATTAATTTGATGAATTTAGATCTGTAAATATATGATGCTTAAGGAATTCCAAAACCGAGCTTATTTTCGATTTAGAAATAAATTATTTTAATAGTGTTGTTTTAAGCTCAAATTTTTTGTGTAGACTATTTGGAGTATTTAAAATAGTGCTATGAAGAGAATTTTTAGAAATTAATTTTTAAAATTTTTAGATAATTTTTAGGCTTTAAAATGATATATAAAAAAGCAATTTTAGGCTTATTTTAGGTAATTTAGAGATAATTTAATGAAAATACTAGTTTAGCATGTAATTAGGTGTTAATTAGGTGTTTTAAGATATTAGTTTCTGATGTAGTATGATATTTGTACTATTTATAGTGTTAGATGTAATTGTTAAGTGTATTATGTAGTGTATATATGTAAATTAATAATATGTGAAATTGGAAATATAATGAGTAGAAAATATTAGGTTAAAATTGATGATGATGATGATGATAATAATAATAATAAATCTAATATGAAACTTAAATTTAGGTAATTATATGAAAAATATAAATTTTTCTCACATCAAGAGTAAATTCGATAGTTAAATTAGGATTATGATGTATCATACGGACTAGAATATTAATTAGGGGCTAAATGATATAATTATGATACCCGTATATAATATGATGAATTTCACATTATGGTTCGGAATGAGTTTTTAGGTTTTATGTATAACACCCGTAATCTAAAACTGAAACCTAAATCGAAAACCGATTAAAAAACTAACTTAAAATAGATTAGTAATAAGTAATATATATATTTGGAAAATTGAGTTAAAACATAATTTAAAGCCTATATGTCATAAAGTTATAAATACTAAAAGAGTATTTATATTATAGGATACGAGGAGACCAGTTAACTTGCGATAAGTCTAGTGGGCAAACCAAGGATTTCAGGTAAGTCGGGTTTCAATATATTACTGCATTTTAGAGTACTATATTAAAGTATTTAGAAGCTTATGATTGTATGTGATTGTGCTTATAGACAGTTATATGTGCATATGCTTGTGTATCTGTAATTACTTGTTAAAAATTGATGTTGTGTTTTAATGGTTTGTTGTCAATTAAGTGGTGTGAGATTGTTTCGTTACCCTAAATCGAACTTAATTATAAGTTACTTAAATACCTCAATTAGACATGTATTGCAACCCTTTAAGCGATTGTTAGGATTCTCCAACTAAATGTCATCACCTTAAAAAAAGATAGCACTGGATAGTATAATGGTCTTTTTTTCATCATTAGCTAAACTAAGTAATAGGAAAGGAGATCGCGGTAAGGATGAGGGCAATGATTTAAAGAATAGTCATGGGGGGAAGGGGTGTCTCCATTGCACAAACCTAGGTTTGGTCGTGAGTTATTACATAAATATTAAAACTCCTTAATGAATAGATGAAATTACTCTAATTTCACAACAAACCAAACTATATTGCGTGATGGTATTTACGTGTTGCATTACATTTAATTAATTGTTTGAAAACTCTATTTGTGTTTACTATGCATTTTTAAGTCTTTATCTTGACTTACTGAGCTGTTGGTTGCTCATACCCTTATAGATTTTCTTGCAAGTTTTGATTGAGATGCCGTGATATAACTATCTTAAGGTTAGTGAGGATTGACTTGGCTGATCAATCAAGTCTTTAAAGTTTTTCTTATTAACTCTTAGGTTGATGTGATAGTTATGTAATATTTACATATCTAACTACTATGGCATGTAAATATTTCTTGCGATCATAAGACAATATAGGTATATCTATGTAAATATAACTTAAAGTTTTTAGTTATATATATAAATTTTATTAGTGATCTTGAATGAGTTATTTATTTTAAAGTAAGGAGTCGTAGATGTCTTATGTAAATTTTATTTATAATAGTAATTGTAAGGTTAGTTACTATTATAGGTTGATTTATATAATGAGATTGTTACGACTCCACTATTTCAGGATATAACACCAACTAAAGGGATTCTAGAATCTAGTTGCTTAAGCAATCTGAGATAGCTAGAAGAGAACAAGCTTACTAAACCCATACCTAGAGGTTTTGACCCTACTATATGCCAAGTTGTTACACCATCTTCCAACCTTCCAAACCTCTAGCCACATTACAAGCCACACCTGAACACCTCAAGTTTGCTAACCCCTTACCTTCTATCCCAAAGTATGAGCTGAAGTTACCAAGTACCAACCTTCATGGGGGTAGAGACTAGAACAGCCCGACATCTAATAGCCTTAACCATACTTATTTGTCTCTTTTGCCAGGCGCTCGTTTAATGCAGGACTACTACGTGTCCCACTAAGAGTGTGAAGGAATTTGCTAGTCGAAGCTTCCTTTTCCATAATTCCTTTTATACTCTTGAATATTCTTTGTATTTTGCTTGTTTTGGAATATACCCATTTAGTCTTTTCTTTATATAGCAAGTAACCCTAATATGTAGGTATTTTAACCCTTATAAGAGGCAGCGACCATAACAATAATCTCTTATCTTATATATTATTAATATCTTCTCTTAGCCTTGCTTGTATGTTTTGATTTCCATTTACTCTTATGTAGTTCTTATTATAGCTAAGGATTAGTGGTGAGTACCCTCATTACCACCATTCATGAGTAATATTGGATATGTAGTTTGAGTCTATCATGTGAAACTTGATGAGTTATATCTTAGGTTTAGCTTGCTGTTAAGCTAAGAAGTTCCACCTCTTATTTCTTTTCCACGAGAAGGATCCATTACTTAAGTTCGAGATAAGCCCTAGTGGTTGAGGATCACCTTAAGCACATCAAACTCAATCTAATGATTCTTGTGTCAAGCCTATGAAGTCAGAGCTTAATAAGACATCCCTAAAATGGTGTTTGATTCTTTAAGACCTACTAATAGACCAAGACACCAGTCGTGGTATCATATTAGGCTAAAAGCAATTCTTGGAATAGTTCACTACAAGGTTTATGATTGTGATGTAGAAGATGTGTTTTTGATGTAATTTGTTGAGATTCTGACGAATTCCTTATTCAAGTTATAACGTAGTTAGTTGCTAACACATTTGTCATAATCGGTTTGATTATACCTACAAAAACAGGTTGAAAGAATGTGGTCATTCAAATACATGCAAGAGAGTTTATAATATGATTAAAAACAAAGACTGCCACTACTTAGAATTGTCATAGTACTTTTAAAGACCTTTATGTGGGTATAAATAAGACGTTTGTTTGTTTTTACTAGTTAGGCAAGAAACTAATGCATGTAGGAATTGAGTTGCTATCTAAATCGAATTAGGTTATGTTTGTTCTAATGGAATTTTAGTTTCGAAGAATAAAAATGAAAAGAATTCTCTCCCCTTTGCCGACACGATACCTTACTTAAGCCCAACGCGTATCCGTTATGGTCTCACACGACGTGTACAGGTCTCTTCTGCAGCCAACGTGGCGAGGCCTTACTGGTCAAACTTGTATAAATACCCTGCACTCGATCCTCACCCAAAAAGACAATCCAGCAGTTGAAACTTGAATAACCATACCAAACGAGTCACCTTTCCATCTTCCCCCCCAATTCAAAGCCACCACACTTCTAATTCCCAATTCCCGGTTCTCCTTGGGATTAGGGTTCCAAGTTTACCATGATTCAGCTACTATACACCGTAATTTTGTCCGAAATGGGTCTGATCATGACTCTCCTATTCAAAACGCCGTTGAGGAAGCTGGTGATAATGACGTTGGATCGGGTGAAGAGAGGGAGAGGTCCGGTTGTGGTTAAGACCGTTGGTGGGACGGTATTCGTTGTGTTGATGTCCAGCGTTTATAGTATGATCAAGATTCAACGCCGCTTGATGGATCTTCCTGCTCTTAATCCAACGGATGAGGTTCTCATGTCCAAACACATGCTTGAAGCTTCACTCATGGGTAATAAATTGACAATCTCATTGTTGGTTTTGAATCAAGTTCGATTTTTGAACTTAGGGCTGGGGGTTGATTTTTGGGAGTTTGAGTCATTAGAATTCTGAAGGATGATAAATATAGTTCTCATTTTGGGTCTTATTAGCGTGATTAGAATCTATACATCATTGTTTGTGAATGTCATTGAGTAGAGAATTCGGTTTAATTTACGGTGCATTTGTTTGGTGGAACATTTTTCCTGAATCGTAACATTTGCATATATAATCTAATTTCTGCAATTGTTGAATCCTATGATATGATCTCGTTGTAGCAGTAGTTGCGGATGGGAAAATGTGAATGAAAATAAAGAATATAACTTCCTACCATCAATGATGGTCGACGGGTGGCTATTGCCATTGTTTACCATTGCCACTAATAACTACTAGTAATTGCAGAGTATTAGGAAAAAGGGTTGGAAAACATTTTCCACAAAACAAAAATGTACATAAAAGATAAAGAAATTTTGAGAATTCTTCTTTTGTCAGTGGATGGCTAGTTGGTAAGTTTATTGCTTACCTTGTCCAGACAGACCACATTATAGTATTTATGTATTGCTAATCCAGCTTATTGTAAATATGGACCTAGTTTCTATAACTAATAAGATAAATGTGAGAAGTTGATGATAAGTTTGGAACTTGTTTGAACTTTCATGCTCTTTGCTATTTTGGTCTGTTATCATTAATGGATAGCACAAATTGGGATGTGTGATGGAAAATATAGAATAGATCTATTGAGTAGATCATTGAATTACTGCTTTGTGTAGAGATAGTAAAAAGAAATCATGTTCTGCACAGTAAGGATGCCTGATTGTTACGAGTTTGATTCACACAGTTGTGTTGGGGAGTAGTAGTGCACAGATGTGAGGTTACCTTACATAGCAAAGGCTTCGTTAAGCTCCTGGATGCTGGTTCGATATTGTTTGTATATTTATGTAAGAATGGGTTGTATTACGTATATCTTTAATAGCTAAAGCATGAGAGAGCAATTTTCACTATTGAGCCCATGAATTTCAACTTTGAATTTGGTTATCAGTTAAGTTCTTAATGAGTGAAGTGAGATTTAGTTTATAAGTTAAGTTGGATATAAGGATTACATAAACAGTGTAAATTGTTTACATTCACTGCAACAGATTGGTTTTTCTGCCTTGTTTATATGCTTTTACCTTAATTGGATTTAAATTTTTCTGTAATTTACTTATATGACAAAAAATCACTTGGAAAAGATCCATGCATCTTTTATGGTTTTCCACAAGTCGATGCATGTTTTTCCAATGCCTATCATGTAAATTTTATAGCTGATGATTAGCTCTCTTTTTGCAACATAGGGCATGCATGATAGAGATAACGTAGCTAGTTTGGTTCAAGATTTTCAAAATACAAATTCAGATACCTGCTCTGGCCTAGATATTTCCATCAAACACGAGTAACTTGCAACACACCATGTACTCATAAATTTATGAGAGCATGTTTTATGAGTTTGCTTTCAAAAATGTTTTCAGGAATTTTAAATGTAGAATGTTGCTTTTGGACGAAGATGTAAACTTTGCAGATTTTATTACATTTCCAAACAAATTAAATGAAACCTGGATGTTGCAGCAATTCTACAGCCATCATTTAAAACAGGGGGAATAATGAATATTACTACCATGCTAACAAATAAAATTTGCCGGCAATAGTCAGCCTGTTTATGAATCCAGTGATCATTTTTGAACCATGGAATGAGCAGGAATGTCTGTATTTGTCATGTCATCCTCCGGAATTACTCATGTCAATCCATGTTTATACTAATCTTCTTAGTCGCCTGCAGGCTTTGTCCTGTTTCTTGCTCTCATGATAGATCGCTTGCACCATTACATCCGAGAACTGCGGCTACTCAGAAAGACCATGGAGGCTGCTAAGAAACAGAATCGCAGTATAGAAGATTCGAAAATGGCCAGTGCGGAGGAGCTCAAAGGTTTGAAGGAAGAGATTGCCACTTTGACAGCAAAGGTCAAGAAGCGGGAATCTGAATGTGATGCCAAAGTGAAGGAAGCAAAGGCAGCTGAAGCTGAAGCAGAGGCTCTAAGGAAACAATCTGAAGGATTGCTCCTAGAATATGATCGGCTGCTTGCAGATAACCAAAATCTTCGGAGTCAGTTGGAGTTGATTGATGATATGAACTCAGACGGCAAGAAGAACATGTAGAAAGCATATAAAATCAGGCAGCTAATTTAGTTTTCGTATAATTATGATGAAGGTTCCCTTTCAATGGCTCCGGGTTTTTGGTGAGGATGCTTTTCACCCGTACAAAAGTGAAGAGGATATTATAGTGAGTTTATCGGTGTTAAGAGGATTCTTTATGCTGTAATCATCCTAAAAAAAATGCAGTGAATTTTCTCATCGGTTAAGCATGTTTAGACGAAAGCAGCACGATGGTGGATCTTTTAGAATGTTCTCATGATTGCTTCCCTGTTTTCTGATATTTAACCTAAGGAATGACCATAGTGGCAAAAATAATAAGTTTTTATGCATTCAATCTAGGTTTCCTACTTGGTCCAGCACTTCTCTAAGAGCATCAGACTGGTATCAGGTGTCTGCGTCCTTAAAATCATTTCAGGAAGGGATTAGGCTTGGTCCAAGCTGCTTAGGGTTTCTCTTGTCCTACTTCATATTCAGGAATGGGGCTAAGGGAAGAAAGGAAGCAAGCAACTTGGCTGCATTAGAAGTTTTGATGTTATCTGCTTTAGTCTATAGTACTCGATTTCCTGTTAAATTTGATACGCACGTGCCTGTGGGATCTAGGAGTCACGGTCTTTTAGTAATGACTGCAAATTATGGTTCAGGTATTTAACATTATTAGGTCTATGAGTTTTAGAATTACTTTGGATAGGAAATATGTTTTAGGTTTTCATTTATATTTTGCGCAGGTATAGGGGATCAAGTTAATATTTTTCACTCGAATATAAGTTAACAAAGTAGTACCCGATATCTTTTCAGTTACTAAGAAAATTTTTAAGTATTTAGTTTTTCAAATTGAGAATTCTTAACTGCGTTTTCCGGAGGTCTATCTAGAAGTGTTGTATATCTTAGCTTTAAGCTGTGTCAAACCCTTGAGATAGGAATACAAATGCCACGATATGAATTTCGAGATATGAGCATGAAAAATTGTTCTAAGAAAACGGATCCTTTCCTTACCATTTCATCAAATACTTCAATCTAATAACGGGTTGCCCATATGAAAATCTTTTTATTTCCCTTCCCCTTCGTCTCTCACACCTCAAACCCCCACCCCACGCGCCCCTCCCCCCCCTCACCCAACACAACTTTGCAGGTAAATACCAACATGGGCTGAAATGCATTAGAGGGTTAACAATATAACTATAAATGAGTTGAGTTGTTCATGAGTTACTCTAGTTTGGCTTTGCTTGAGGTTAATTAGTAAACGAGTTGAGGTTAAGGTTGAAGTTGAGTTCAAAATAAAACTCTTATCTAAATCAGTTGGACTTAAACTCTAATTTAAGCTTATAAATTAGCTCGTTTAGTCCAATGAATAGAATCATGAGATTTATAGATATTATATATTATATTTTATTAAAATCTAAAGCTAATATTTATATAATATATATAAATATATAATATGTAATAGTATAATATATAGCATACAATATAATTTTTATTTACTGTTTGTTAATTTATTTATTTATATATTTCTTTATTTTATATATTTATGATCATAAGTAAGCTTACTTTAGGCTGCTTAAACTCCAACTCTAGCTTGAGCTAGATAATTTTTAAATAGTTTGAGTATGAATCTTTAAAAGCTTGGTTCGACTAGCTTATAGTTATAGTCAATAATTAAGAGAAAATTACTTATTTATCATTAAAATTTTTAAAAAATACAAATTGTATTAAAAAATTACTAAGATACGAAGCTTATATGCGACATAGGCAATTCTAAATAAGATGTGATATAGGCATAAAATATCACCTAAAAATGAAAAGGGTTGGTAATGGGCCTTAAAAAGCATTTTTCAAATAAAAAATGGTATCAATTGGGCAAGCTATGATTGCCTCAATATAGAACATGAAAATCAGTTTTTGAAAACATATATTGATAAGAAAATTTTTTCTTGAATCAAAAGTTACATTTGTTTGAGTGTAACTAAGAAAAATGATTTAATTTATCATTGATCAAAACTATATCACATTTGATAAATGTGATAATGGCATAATACAAATATATTGTATTTTATAAATACAATATAATACCTATAGCACTAAAATTTTTGCAAGTTAGACTAAACTTATATTGCATTTTTGAAATACAAAAATCTATTAATGCTAGTGTCGCATTTTTAAAATACTATATAAGCTTCATAATGTTTTGCTATATCATATTTTTCAAATACGAGATTCATATTGTTATGGGTGTTCTATTTTAAAGATACGATATAAGGTTGGTATTTTTGTAATTTTTTTTTCATACAATTTATAGTTGTGTAATCTTTTTTTTTTTTAAATATTGGTAAACATTTGTTTTGTCTAAACAATCAAGGATAAAACCTAGTTCAACAATTAATTGGGGTTAATAAGAAAAATAAAAGTTTAATTCATATTTTAATTATAAACGACAAATAATATAAAATTACATAATTAAATCATAACCGGATCTAATCTATCCATTGGTCATTAAATCAACGTAAAACATGTACCCTTTGATGATATAAACATCCATATTATCTACACATGTACTAAGATAATTTAAACAATAGATCTCTTTTGCATAAGAGATTATAAGTAAGAAACAATCTTGCTTAGTGCTGTGCAAGCTAAAAAAAAAAAAAATACTCATCGTGCTAAAAAATTTTGATTTGCTTTATTATAAGTTTCTTTTAGCCCGACTTGCTTTATTTGAGGATCAAAGGGAGCCAACCTATTGCGAGGCAAGTTGAATTGCTAATGCAAGTAAAAAAAGAAAAGAAAAGAAAAGGAAGAAAACTAAATATGTATATATGTATATTATGTATATATTATCTTGAAGATTCATAAATAGGACACCCTCACAATGTTGTTGTATTAGAAAACAATCATGAACAGCTCAAAGTTTTTGTTTGTGGTTTTTTATATAATTATTATGATACTAGTGAAAATTCTATTACTATGATAATTATGAAAATTTCAATCTATTTTGTTATAACTATGCCTATATATTCATACTGTCAATTATAATTTTTTTTCCCCTTTTTTATGTTGATGCAAATGTGTGTGTGTGTATTTGTGGAAAGATTAGAAATTTATTTTTGTAAAATAAAATAAAAACTAAAATTTGTAGTAAATAAAAACTGAATATGTTTATTGGAGTTTGTAAGATTGTAAATTGTGATTTATGAATATTTTACACAATATATTTATAAGAAATGAATGATAATATAATTTAAGGGTTAACTTGCATAACTTAATTACTAATAGTGGGGCAGGTTGGGTGGAAATTCCAATCCACATTTGTAAGCAAGCTAACCTGCTTAACCTGTAGGCCAATGTGAGGCCGGGTAGATTAGCCTGCTTGCACAACTCCCTTGCTTTTTATTAATATATCTATAATTGTTAAAATTGTGATTTTATTCATACGATTTTACGAGTTTACTTATGCACAAAATCGTTTTTGTATAAGCTCGTAGTGGAATCGTGAGTTTAGGTATATGACATGAGTTTATGTTTCTATTGATTTTATGTGATTCTACATCATTGTATACAACTATATATGATTCTATGCAATTTTAATTATTTTTGGTGTAATGAGTTATTAAAAGTAAGAAAAAGAACTAAACTTCTATGATTTAGAGCAAGCCAATCAAATTATGACTAAAAAACACTATATTTGCTTCTTTAGCTTGAATTGAATTGAAATTATACCATATTAATGCGGTAATGGGAATAAGTACCAACATACTAGCTCTAAGTGCCACCATTCAGAGTTGAATTGCCTTCGACCAATTGTCTTAATGATTAATATATTAAAATACCACGAGTCTAATTGAAGTAATGTTTACTTCAGTATTAAAATAATAATATGATAATACATATATGCTCAAGAGTGTAGGTAGCCCTAAGCAGTTGCATCTACTACTAGAGCTCCAATTAAAGGATGGCATTCTTGATATATGATAGTTTTTAGAGGTTAGGGCAAGTTACATTCACCAAAGCATCATCTTCGTATGACCTCTTTGTGCACCTACATGGTGCTAACTATCTTTTTCTTTCAGTTATGTAGTACATGTCCAATTTAAATTTTAAACCAAATAGTCATCATATTCATTATGAGATGATCAAACAAATAAGGTAGACACTCAATAGTAATAATGCAATTGATGGACATAACATCCGATTTTTGGTTTAATATAAGTTACAGTGTTTTTATACAACATAGCATGTAATACCAAGTACATGTATTCCCCTTACCATACCAACCCCCCCCATTAAGCAATTAAATTTTGTAACATTAATTAAAATGTAACTATGCTCTAAGCATAAGTAAGTATAATAATCATCGAGAGTCACTTGTCTACAATGTCTAATCAAAATAATTCCCCTAGAGGTGATTGATGGAGGAGTTTTGGAAGTTTGCATCCACTTAGACAATTACAAGTGATTAAGTGTCTATTATCGAAACTAAATAAACAAAACTCAATTGGTTGGGCTTATTTACTTCCCTTAGTTTGAACAAGAACATTGATTTAATGTTATTTATTCATCTTGATTTTGTTATTAACAAATAAAGGTAAGTCTACTTTGTATGATAGGCTAGCTCAAATTGAATTTTTGATTCTTGTAAGTATTATAATTATTATTATTAGACTTTAATTGATTTATGAGTTAAACGTTGGTTGATAAATTAAGGTTTATATTATTTCATTTGTTTTGGTATAAATATTGGGGTTTTAGGCTTATCAAGTGTCCCAAACTTTAATTATAAGCCTTTGTTTTATAAGTTCAAAGTTAGAATTAGAATGAGCAGAAATGTAAAGTTCATTAAATTCGCTTGATATACTAAGCTATGTAATTTAGTGCTCCATGGGTTAGTATTTTAACATAGGCTTATATATACAATATAAGACTTTTACTCAACCTAACAAAACCTAGTGAATTGGAATTGTAACTTTGTATGCTTTTTCAAGTGTCTTGGTATATTAAGGAATATGTGTGTATATTTTTACACTCTAAATCATCAATGATGTGAAATTTTCTTAAATGTATTCACAAGATTATTTATTGATATGTATAACTCATAATTATTTTTGTGCATGTCGAATATTCAATATATCAGTCAATACATACACATTTACTAACTTTATTATCTTCATTATTCCCTATTTTATGAAGGATGATTATAAAGTATCTTGAAATACATTTTGTGCACCTAATCTTTTGAAAATTTCCCTTAATTATTTTTAAGGCTATTATTAATACATATTAATTAGCTATATCTATATTATTAAAGTGGATTGTCCTTAAGTAACTACTCTTCTAAATATTACCATATAGCCAGCCAATTAAAATTTTACTACAAACAAACCAATATTAAAAATAACGTATTAAAATTATAATTGTTTTATACTTATGATAAAATTAGCATATTAACTCACTTTTTCCCATTAATCTATCTCAATTCCAAAACCTATTTTCTCCACCATCTCCCCATACCTAATAGTACTTATGCCATGATTTCTCTCCTTAACGGTTTTTATCTTTTTCCGTTCTCTTCCACTTTACTTTACGTGTAAGTGTTACAAGTTGATTTCCTTACTCAATCCTATGTGACACTCAGCATTCCTAATCGTATTAAGGAAGGTTAAGTTAACCTATAATATACTCATAAAGTTTAGAGAGAGAAACTCTGATGCAAATGATATTTATTCAAATTATTAGATGATTACAACAAGGGATCTTCCTTATATATACAAGAGGCCTCTTAAGATGAATGGTCAAGATCAATTTGATTTAATAATTATAATTGAATCTTATGTACCTTTACATTAAATGCATCCATCTACCTACCGCCTACTTTAGAATATTCTAAATCTTCTAGAACATTTTAGATTATTTGCTTTGGACTTAAACGAATCTCATGAGTTCAAGCACTTCTGAATTGGCTTGTGATACGTGTACTGCATGGCCAAAATTCAGATTATGATGAAATATAATCATGATGATGATTGATGTCCAATTACATGGATGTATTTCTATTTGTAATCATCATTTACTCATAAGTAAAAATCTAAATGATTTAAAGTAAGTGTAGATAGGAAAAAAAATAAAGAATTTTATATTATTTAATTAAAATTATGATTTTTCAGTAAATAGATAATAATAAATTTTAAAGATATAGATTTAATTTTATTTAATCTAAACACATATTATAGGTACGTCGTCCATTATTATTATTTAAGTAAAAACAGACTTAAATAACTATCTGTTATATCTTACTATTAAAATTACTATTTAAATCCCCAATCTAATATAATATAACAAGAAAAACCAATACTAATAATGGTAAATGGCAATTGACTTAATTATTACTTTTTGCTTTCTTTTTACCCACATTCTCAATCACAAACATGATATAACTACTCTTTTCTCTCTCATAACTTCTCTTTCCCGATCTCTATTTCCAATTGTTGTGCAGTGAGAAATCTATACTAAATCATCTCTGAAGGCAACCACCACAATCAAATTAGGTAAGCATGAGTTTGTGTTCTTTATCTTTCATTTCTTTTTATTTTTTTTGCCATTATTTGAAGAATAGGTTTTTAATATTTCGCTAAGAGTTTATCATGTCAAATCCTGTTGTTGTAGGGTGTTGATCCAACCATTAGAGAAGAGTTTTAACCATTCCTCCTAAAACTGTAAGTATGTGCATGTGGATCTACTATTAATAAATGAGATTCGATTGCCCTTGGTTGTGCATGTAACAACTCATCTAAACCGACCTATTGTAAGCCAATAAATCCCGTGTACCCTTTAATTACCGTGCTGGTTTCCACGTTCATCGGTGAACTCCTCTAAACCGTCAACAAAATGGTAATTTACCTGCAACTCTATTCAATATCTTGCTAAAATTCTCTCTCTCTCTCTCTCTGCTTTTTTTGTTTTGTGTTGTATTACTTCTAGCTTTTTTGTTTTGTGTTGAACATATGTATCTATGTTGGTTATTTTAATCATCTTGATGGGAATTGCATGTATACAAAATTCTAGTTTTTATACTCTATAATATGAACGCCAATCACAGAACGGATTTTCAACACCAGCATTGTGGCCGCTAACATTGACTTTGGAGCATATCTTCACAACCATAAATACAGTGATTTTGTGTTCGTTGAAAGTTTTCTGACTATTTGTGTATGTTGAAACTTTTCTGTACATCAACACTATTTGTTGAATGAAGGTGATGTGTTAATTTATCTTAATTTTTCGCTTTATTTGAAGTTTAATTTTTTCAGAAACCTGTGATTATTTAGGGAACTGCTATCGTCAAACTTGAAAGTAAGCTTTTCTTGAGAATCTAGGTAGGAAATTTTGTCCTGTTTATTGGGTTTTGAATGGGACGTCTACGACTGGAAGGGCTACTTCTTTGCACCGGAAACATAACCAATGATAAAATGATGGTCAACATTGCTTCTTCTCACATGTGAAGTGGCTTTCCATGCACGGATCGATTCTCTGCAATTGGATGCCATGTTATGGGTGCAAATACTGAAATACAAGTTCATATTTGGTTGGAGAATATAAGTTATTTGGGTTTCATTTGTTGAGGAAAAATCCATTTTTCTAACATGTTTTATTGTTTATATATATTAGATGTTTATGTTCTCAGATCCTGTGGTGATAGGTCGAGCATAGTCAAGAAGCTGGACGAATCGCACACCTCACATTGCACATCAATAAAGATCGGTAAACCTTGAATGATTTAGCTACAGATAACTTTATTTTTTTCCTGTAATACTTATGTTTCTAAAATTTTTAACTTACAAGTTTTAATAGTGCTAAATCTCATGTGTGGATTAGTATTTGTATAAGTATTAATAAAATTTTATTATATTAAAATATAAATAGTGGATTTTTAAAAACTATATATTATTATTTTTATTTGTATGATATTCATCTAGACATGTAATATATTAATATTATTAAATTTTTTTTCTATTTAATTAACCTTTATAATAGATTATACTACATATATTTTATGTTTTATTTTTGCATATACATGGTGAATGCATGTATAATAGTTGAAATTCTGTATACAATACTGAGGAGACCTATGTATCAATATATGAAGACGGTCTTTATATTGTTAGTTATCAAAATCATCATATAAGACTTATCATCATTAACATATTACAATCGTACTTCCACAGTTTCCAATAACATGTTCATTATACTATGGAGCATCCCAAATTTGTTAGATATTACCCAATAAATGTCAAGTGTTGAATATTTGTCTTTTAGTTTACCTACAGCTTGCATTAAATGGTCCATAACAAAAATCAAACAAAATATTTAATAAGGTATACATAAAAAATATCAACTAGGTCTTTATATATACATATAGTACGCAATATACATTACATAATCTATATATATAAATATATATATATATAGAGAGAGAGAGAGAGAGAGGATTACTTCTTGTGTTATACGCTTTGTACTATACGCTAATATAATATATTACAAATAACGTATGCAGTATATCTTATGAATATATGATAAATTGTTATAACATAGATAATATAATGATATCTATTATATATAATGCATTTTGTCTTAGGATCTTGACGTTTTCCTACAAATGTTATTACTTTGTCATATGTATTATATCATAATATTATATTGGCATATGTACATGTTATATTGATATCTCCTATAAATACAATAGAAACTATATACCATTATCATTATATTATGTGTTGTAATATATTTAATTATTATATAATACAATAAATATTTAATATTTTTGAAATCAACAAATCATCATCTTCAATATCACCGGTAGCTAGGTCTAGTCCAAAATACTTCAAGCTAAACAAAATCAACCGAATATGACATGTATTAAATAAAACTTTGGGAGATATAACACTTTACCTCGAAACCATTCATTAAGTTATTGATGAATATTAGATGGGATTGGGTGGATATCACATGCGTTTCTCATGTGTAATTCACCAAAATAATAATTATTATTATGTTTCTTTATATGTAAATAACATGTGACTATATCATCCCAATGGGATTTCATTAGGTGAAGCATTATCAAGCGAGTTTGTCATTTTGTTTTTAAGCCAGATGTTCAGCAGGGGATTAAAACCTATTCTTAAATGTCTTGAAGGTGGAAATACCGTAATTTGCAGAATCATTTTCTGATAGATGACCCCATTTTTCCACCAAGATGAAAAATTATAATTAAGGCATTAGCATATAAAATATAATATATATACATACACCATTAAGACTTCTACCGTAGCCAAACACATTGAGAATCTTGAGAGATTATGCTTAAAATTTCAACAAATTTTACTTATACTTAATCTTCAATCATATGATTTTGGGGGTTGGCGTGATTTGCAGATAGAAATGGAGAGAATTCAATTAGTCTCGTTTGTTTTAAGGAAAACCATATGTTATGGTAGGATATGTTTCCTTAAAAAGTGTTTACATAAAAATAATATATTTTTATGTATTTAGATATTTTTATAATAATATATTGAAAAACTTTTCTGATGTTTGAATAGAGAATATTATATAATTTATAATTATATCAAAATATATTAATATCTATATATTACTATAAATATAATATATCAAATATTTTATTTAAAAATAAGTGTAAATGTAAATGATTTTTTTAATGTACATTATTGTAACCGCTTTAATTGATTTTGAAAATATTTTATTAAATCTATAGTTTATTTTTTACTGGTATAATTTTTTTATGTTTAAGATATAGTTTATAAGTAAGTTATAACAAGAATTAAAAAAAAATTATTTTCTTATAGTTAAAACACTTACAAATATTAGATTGGAAAATAATATTTTATTTTGAAAAAAGTAAGTCGTTTTCCAGAAAAATGGAAAAATTGTAACCTTAATAGAAGGGCCAACATTTTCTACTTAAAGCATATTTTTCAGCAAAACAAATAAGGGAAAATAAACAAATATATATATATATATATATTTAAAAAATATTTTTCTTGAAACAAACGTGGGCCTTAGTTTCTTTTAGTTTAAGAAATTGTTGGACTAATTTGCGTGGGCTGCGGAAAGTTACGGGCTGCTAGCTAAAGAAAAGAGTACGGGATGTAAAATTTGTGGCTGTGGACTGTAGGCTTCAAGGGTCGAACGAGTTTGGGGTTTGTTAATGGATTTTCTATAATTACCATCCGAGAGTTTCTATACCCTGAAATTTACTTAACATTTCCTAAATATTTTATCATTTGTAAATTTAACTTGAAAATTATCTTCAACTTGGAATTTAATATTTTATCATAAGATATATATTATACATATATTCTTAAGTTTAAAGTGGGCCTCTCCAATATTAATCAATTTCTATCTTGCGATGATATCAATATCTGCCAAAATTTTTGGAAGTAACAAAATTGATGCCAAAATTAAGTTATCTAGTTTCCGTAGCTTTTAGGGTCCAAGGTTGAATGCGAATTTTGAATCTCTTGTTTTAGGGCTTTAATTCATTTTTTTTAAGCTTTATTGATTTAGATAAAATTTAATTCTTTTTTTTAAAGCTATTTACACACACATATTAAATTGGTGTCCAATAGGTTATCCTAATAATTTGGAAAATCTATGAATACTATCTCATATAGTCCAGATAAAATTATTTATATGCCTATTGGTATACTTTTTATGATATTTCTAGATGAAATCTTATATATGACTAATTAAGGTTTCCTAATTGGGAAGTTTTATTTATTTATTTTTGCTACATTAATACATATTATTTTATGATTTAACGATCCTTTAATATGCATACCCAAACCATCTCATATTTCCAAATTAGTAATTGTATTATTGTAAAGACATTACATAAATATCTGATTTTCTTTATGCAATCACTTTTAGTTACTATTTCATTCTTTCATTATGCTAATATAGTTTTGCTTTACTTAGTCATATCAATATTTGAATATTTATCGATTGACCATCATAATGAGATTTTTGTTAGTTACATATAAGGAGATATTTTTAGAATTTCTAATGTACATCTTGATATAAATAAACACACTCTTATAAGAATGAAATATGTATGCATTCAAAGAATTGAAACACTTGAATTTAAAATTAAGGTTTATAAACAAAACATTATTTATTTTTACAGAAGGATATAGAATAAAGGTCATTATAGGGGCTTTCAAAAATAATGGGTACAATGAATACAAAGGGTATTTATGGTTTAAATTGGATATTGCTTATATATACCTGTAGCATACATATAGATGCTAAATACACGTCAAGTAATATTATTATTGTAAATCCTAGGAAAAACAATAGTTGAACCTTAACTCGAGTCCGAGTGTTCTAAACTATACAATAAATCGATAAGGCGAATGATAATAAAAGAAAATGAAGTTTAATAAATCAAATATAACACCGATAACAAAACCTTCGGAATTTATCAAAACCCTAAATCGCTTACTAAAACCCTAAAATTCGTTTATGCATCATTAATCGAAACCGAGCTCAAAATTGCTCGAGACCCTAAAATCATAAACGTAAACCTATAAAATAGCTAAATATTACACAATAGCAATAAAATTATAGTCGAATGTAATTTTCGACTAAATCGAATATTTGTACGACATTGTAATAAAATTTTTATAATAACTTATAAAAATTATAATTGTAACGGGTACCAGTTAAATTGATAAAATTTCACAGAATTTTGAAAACTAATCTACGAAGAAATTCGTTATAATTTATATGATTTGAAAAATTACACATAATTTTTAATAAATTTCATTTTCCTTCTCAACTATTTTCAATTTATCTCAAATCTTCTTTTTATTTCCACATTCAAATCCTTCACCTGCACAAAACGTAAGAAAGAAAAGAAAACAAAAGTTAGCAAATTGAAATCCAAAAGAATCAGCCACGTGATGCTTTGTTTTGTCTTATTTACTTTAATAAAAAGTAACTTAGCTTAAAATTGAAGCCAATATCATGTAAGGAAGGGAGATTGATATAAATATAGAAAGAGAAAGAAAATTCTGCACAAATACACACATACAATTTGCAAACCGTGAGGAAAAAGGAGAGAAAAAGAAAGAAAGAAAAGAGAAAAAGAAGAAGGAAAAGAAGAAGAAAAATCCAATTTAATTGGTAAGTAATTTATTTTAAGAAATATATATGTATATGATAGTATACATGTGTAGAGCTATAGTATTTTTATGGTATTTTATGGTATTTGTTTTATGGTATTTGTACATCTTATACTAATAGCATATGTTTATATGTATAAATACCTAAATTTACTTATATGTATAAATAGAAGATTAAGTATGTCTACATGTATGTACCGAGGTATATAGTATATATTATGTATTTGTTTTTTTTTTATATACCTCTAATTAGTAATTTACATAATTATAGTATAAAGATATATGTATGTGTACCGTAACTTAATATATATATATATATATATATATGTATGGGTATACATATATGATTATATATATGTGTGTAGTTATATAGGATATAGTGGAGTATTCTTATAAGTATGTATATATATATATATATATTATATATACGGTATATTATGTATGAAATGTAGAGTATATATTTATGGGTATGTATGCCGAACATATATGTATGTTTTTCTAGGTATGTATATATATACATGTAAGACATATAAATAAATAAATACGAAATATATATTAATATATGAATATGTGTATAATAAGAGTATGTTTTAAATAAATACATATATATATATATTACACGTAAATACATATACATATATCATACGTGTAATACATATAGTATATGTGTATATATATATAATACCGTAATTCATGATTTTACAATAACATAAACCATAAACTATATATTATAAGTATTGGAATATATATATATATATATATATATATATATATAATCGTAAGGTACATAAGAAGAAAATAAGAAAAAGAGAAAAATAGGAAATATACCCAAAATAACAAATATATGATTTAAGTAATTAGTAACTTATAAATATGTTACGAAAAAGATAAAATCAATATTTTATAATTTTTAAATTTAAATAATAATTTTTGTGATATTTTTGTATCACAATTTAAGTTACGAGTCACAACGTCCAAAACGGACCTCGTTACGGGAAAATACGCTCGAAAACGATCAAAATGGACTATAAGTTCATAACGATCCGAGCTAAAACGAAAAAGTTACACGCGATTCGATAAAAAGCTCGAATCGACAGTTTCACGTAACTAAGTGAAATAAACCTTATAAATTATAACTCTAGTTAGTTTTAAAATTCCCTATCTTACAAATTTTCCTTATTCTCAGGTGATCACGATATCGACCCTGAGCTACCCACCGACTATTACGATCCCTGAACTAGCCATGACCGAGTGAGTTTTTCCTTATGATTCCATACTTGTTTGTGTTTGTAAGTAGTGAATCTAAATTATGATGTATAAATGAATGTGTATGGGGTTGGGTTATGCTTGTGCATGATAATTGTTGTGAATTGTGAATCTACTTTAAAGTTCAATAATATAATGTTTGATGCATAATAGATTCAATAGATTGATTGTTTGTGACTTGGAATGATCACTGATTAAATATGACTTAACTTTTATTCGACTAGAAAAAGTTAATTTGGACTATTCATAAATCATGCACTGCATAACTATTTTCGGACAGTCACATTACACGGAGGTAGCGAGAGGCCATACTTGGGTTAATTATTGAATGTTATTGAGTTCGTACGGTGCACACGTGCAATATGACCTTACCTTTGCCCGCGGGATGACTAGGCGTTGGAAGCGCCAATCGCCTGGCTATGGGTCGAGTCCAGAGGCCTTCGTTTAGGGGTGAGTGAGGACTGTGTGAACCTACTCACAATCATATGTAGAACTCGTTTTGATAAAGCTGGTAATAGATGTACCATTACATTTTAAATACGAAACGCGGAGTTTCGCCATGAAATAAGTTCTAATATGATACCCGGATCTGACTGTACCGAAGAATCTCCAACCCTGACTTCGGAGGGCATTAAATCTGAGTTACATGCAGTACCTGGTCATCTGCATGTATTTGTTTGGCATACTGCTCGTTTATGCATTCATTTGGTTGAACTTAACTGTGATATAACTTAATTGCTGTATGATTGAGGGAAAATGTCTCACTAAGCTAGTAAGCTTATACCCTCGTAGACTTCTCTTACAGGCCGACTTATTCGTGGAGTCAGGCTGTCGTATGCCCGAGGTTAGCTTTTTCTATGGGATCAATGTGAGAGCTGTTTGAGGACAGAGAGTACTTTTGGCTAAATGTAGAGTTGAAAATATAATTTTTATATTAGTCTGACTTTAGACATGTTTCAAACGCTATATCTGTAAACTTTTATACACTTAAATTATGTGTTATGTTTTCTATATTATTATTTGTCATGAAATGCTATTGCTTAAGCTTGCGCACTCTTGATAGTTAGTAGTAGTTGTAGTCTTGTGTATCGTATAAAAGGGTCGTCGATTATAAGAGAACTCAATCTACAATCTTTTGTACAGTATACGGCGACTGCCGCGACTGCCACGACTAGCTCCCTTGGGTCGCGACAATTATATACAAGGTACTAAATATTTCCTAAAAACATAGAAATTGTAATTATTAATATGCAAATCCTTTGAGAATAACATATAAAGTACATTGATGAATAGCTTCACTTGTAATATAATATATGATTTTGAAAATATTTCACCGGTATGAGTTTATATATACCATATAGGTACTATCTAATTTTAACCAGCCTTTCAAACTTATGTGCAACCCCCCTTTCTGTCCAATTTTGACAATATTAAGTAATAATTTTGCTAATTTTTCTTTCTAGTATTTAAAGATTTTTTTTCAAACTGACTTATCAGTTTTTTCGGGCTCACAATGCATTGAGCAGTAACTGATAGGTTAACACCATATTAATAATATAATAACATTCATTGGTATGAGTTCACGAATTAGAACTATGTTTTATAATGCTGAATAATAGATGACGTGCGACCATACTATAGAAATATGAAATAATGATATACTTTCTATTGGTAAATTTAGAGGAAATTGTTAGTGTGACACATTAGTTAGCTAATGAAGGATGACCTGTAGGTTATTCCATTTTCCAACGTGTCATGGCCTTGGTAGCATCAAAGTTACGATGTAAGATATATAAGCAATTTATTGAGATTATATCATTACATATGCAGTCGGTGAAATTCTATTAGTTAACAAAACTTTGTCTTTTTTTGTTAATTATTATTTTTACACCCACTATGTATTGATATGAAATTTTAGATATTGGATCCTTTAGATCCATGCCAACTTGATTGGACTCATAGCTAATTTGATTCATTATCACTCTACTTGATTATCCCATTGGCCGACCTCCTAAAAGGATCTTTAGATAAGGCAGCTCCTCTAGACAACCAATCTAACATCTGTACGGTCATAACAGTTATTCAACAAGTGAATAAGGTTTGTAGACTCGATCAAATGTAGTGACCCCACAAATCTGGAACATGTTGGACTCCTTGTTCCCACTTTACAGGTCGTGCGGACATGTCAACATGCCAAGCATGCTCCATTGATTCTTGGCGGCTCTCCTCTATGAATAGCCCTAAGCACTCTAATGGTAAAACCATCTTAACTCTTTACGTACTAAACTCTTTATGTGAACACTTAAGCACTCTTGCTTACTTGTCCTTATGTAAAGTATTAACTTAAGTATTAGAATGACTACGACGGATAATATTCGGCGCCCTTCACTATGATTTGTCTTGTAGGTTCATCACACCCTTACGTAAAGTGTAACTAACTTACTTTATTGGCCGAATCCTATTGATGACATTTAGTATCATCTGTAGGAAATCCATACTCACTTAACCCCACGCATCACATAAATTTTTCTCTTGGCTTATTCAACATGTCACGAACTGTGAACCTTAACGATAACTAACCTCTAGTTAAGCCTATTGTTGAGCAATGATAGGTAGAGTAACTCAAAAAAATGTTTGAAGAGCTTTGTGGCAAAGAATGTCCAGATAAAGGCCTAAAATAGGGAACTCTAAGCTAGATTGGATGAGGTTGAAAGGTAAGGAAAGATGCCTTCTCTTGCTGAGGCCTCAGATGCTCGTAGCAATCTTAACTGCTTACTTACGGCATAGAATCACCAAGAGAATTATTGGGCACCGCAGCCTCACCCCTTGGTGCAGAATCAATAAGTGTGATCTGTAGCTACCCATGACCACAACCTTGTTGGCAGTGAGTAGGTGGCAAACTCCCATAAGGGTGTTACCCACTTTGCAAAATGCAGAACTCACCTGGTTGACTATGTTGATCTAAATGAGCTCCATGGGATGGTGAAAAGGTTCTTTGAGAAGTAAGAGAGCAAGGCTATTGAAGGCGCTGGTCACATCATTAGCAACAAAACTCCCTTCACAAGGGGTGTTCAAGACAAGGTCCTTCCTCCAAATTCTATGCTCCTTACCTTGGACCAGTATGATGGAACATGTGACCCAGATAACCACCTACTCTATTTTTGTACCTTCATGAACCTTTATGGTCATGGGGATGCCATAATATGTAAGGCCTTCCTATGTACTTTGAGGAAGGTGGCTTGGAAATAATTCAACCATCTATTTGAGAATTCTAACTCTTCATTCAATGACCTTGCTTATTGTTTCAGTTTACACTTCCAGGCTAGGAAGCCCTCATTTAAGGACATATCATCCTTATATTTGATCTACTAAAAAGAAGGGGAAACCCTTCAAGAGAGTACATAGCACAGTTCAACAACACAATGGTGGAGATCCCTAAACTCAATGAGGGAGTAGTCATTCATACTGCCTAGCTCACTATTAGGACATCTAGGGACTTCTTTTGCTTGGTCTATAAGACCAAACCTAAGACCCTAGTTGAATTTTGGCAAAAGGCTAAGAAGTATATGGACTATGAAGGCAACATTTATGTTAGGTAAGAAGTTGACTTAAGGAGGTTAGGAGAGAAGAAGGGCAAGGATAAGGGTTCTATTAAAGACCATCTCAATGACAAGCAACTAAACCACTCTAATGGGGGAAACCTAAAGACAAGAAGCTCTTACTACCCGCTTCGATGTATTCCCAACATATGCTTGTGAAGTTTGTGGAAGGGGTTTACTTCAAAAACCTCCTAAGATGAAGGGCAACCCCAGCTATAGATATTTAGATAAGTATTGCAAGTTCCACGAGGACTATGACCACACTATGATGAGTATTTCTAGTTGAAGAATTCCATTAAGTATGCCATTTAGGGAGGCTTCTTCAGAGAATACATGGCTAACGCCAATGATGGCACTAAGAGAGTACCTAAGAGATGATGAATTGAAGATGCCTAAGATGAAGAAAATAATGACTATTGCAACAACCATGCCCCCAATAGTATTATCAACATTATAATTAGGGGACCTCACCTTGGGAGTTAGCTAAGTTGTAGAAGATTGACTAATGCCCCATCTAAGGTAATGGTAGTGATGGAGAAGAGGTAGAGATGGGATACCTTTATCTCTTTCTTAAATGAAGACCTTAAGGGGGTTGACACTCTTCGTTAGGACACCTTTATAATAGGGGCAAGGCAAGGATCTCAAATTTCAAGGTCTTAAAAATTATAGTGAATGCCGGTAATTCTCCAACATCCTCTTCAAGAACATATATGACAAGATGCAGAAGAAGTTACCTATGTAGTTGAAATTGTACCACTATGACTTGATTGACTTTAATAGGGGGACTGTTTGACCTGAAGGCATCATCACCTTGGATATGGAGCTCAATGATGACAATAAGGTCACCAAGCAATGGATAGAGTTTGTAGTGGTAGACTGCCCGTCCCTTTACAACACAATCTTAAGATGACCTAGCCTTACTAATTTTAAGGTCATCACGCCATCTCTCCACTAGAAAGTCAAATTCCTTACTCTAACAGGGGTAATAATTTGTAGATATGACCAAAAGCTCTCAAAGGAGCTTTATGTGAAGGTGGCTCAAGGTAACAACATCTTTGTATTAGAGATAAGGCTACAGGAGAAATTGATTAAGAGAGGTAAGCGGAGGAAAAACGGAGGAAGTGTAGATTGGTACTAGCTTTGACTAGACTACTAAGGTTAGTGTTGAGAAGGCTCCTAAGCTAAAGGAGGCCATCATTCAACTCATGCGATCCATCTTGGATCAGTTTACTTAGTCACCATCAGACATGCCTAGCATCTCGATTAACCTAGCAACTTATAGCCTCAAAATTGATAAGAAGATCTAGCCTATCAAGTAGAAGAAGAGGCATTTTGCTCTAGAATGGTAGGCCGTAACAGAAGAGGAAGTGCAAAAGTTGTTGAAAGTAGGTTTTATCTAGGAGGAGAAGTACTCGACCTGGCTAGCAAATGTTATGCTAGTTAAAAAGAATAATGGGAGGTGGGAAATGTGCGTCGATTACACTGACTTTAATAAAGCTTACCTAAAAGATTGTTTCCTCTTCTTGAGGATAGATAAGCTAGTGGATTCCACATCAAGCTATACTTTGTTGAGCTCTATGTGATGGGAATCAGGCTATCGGACTACTAACCCACAACCGAGTTCGAGGACTATAGGGATTGGCAAGACAAATCCTTCATTTTTAATCGACTCATGTAGAGGTCGAGTATCTCCTTATCGACCCATTCTGCTTGCTGAGCTGAGTGACTGCCTGCTCGCATGTTGTGTATTGAGAAGTGGAAGGTCTAGACAACAACCTATCTTCATTCTCACACATGCTTGGCCAATTATTTACTCGATCATACCCTAGCCAAGATGCCAAGAGAAAGTCTGGACTAACAAAGCTACCCTTGCTCGGATAAGCAAGCTGTTTGTACTTTTTATCCATATCTTCCAACGACATTACCAATATAGCATCACCACATGTATAATATCATGTGTAGAATCCATTGCACCAATTATTATTTTTCTTGTATATTCATTTCTACCTTTTTGTATCTTGTATATCACTTCCTTAGTAAATGTCTTTTTTGTCTTTTCCCTTTTGGGCAAGTTTCCCTAACTTATGGGTATAAATACTCCTGTATTTGTAGCAATCAGAATCAAATTATCATTAATATACTTGAGTGTTTTTTCCTTGTGTAAAAACTGCTTATTTACTCTTGGCACTACTCTTATCCTAGCCTTTGAGTAAGGTTAAGTGGTGAGTAACCTCATCAGATCGATTCGTATGTCATATCGGATTGTATTGTGAGTCTTGAAAGTTTCATTAGTTCATCATATCCTCTAGAGCTATTTATGGGTTTTGCTTACTTTCTTTTACTCGCATTTGTCTTTCTACACTCTCCCCATTACTCTCTTTCGAGCTTTCTACAAACTCGGATCCATCCAGCAACTAGTCTTGTTTGTTTTTAGTCATGGTTCGGAACATTATGGATGCCTTCTCAAGTTATAACTAGATGAAGATAGACTCAAAAGACGAAGTCCTTACCTCCTTCATCACGCATTTTGACACCTACTATTATACTACAATGCCCTTTAGCCTAAAAAATGCTAGGACACATATTAGTAGATGGTAACCACCCCAGCTCAAGCAAAACATGGAGGTATACTGATGACTCTTGTTTTAGATATATTTTGCATGGTGATTTATAGCATTTCCCTTATATTTTTTGTTTGTTTTTAAAGAAATCGATATTTAATTGAGTAAAATTTTAATTTAAAGGTTTAACATACTCTCGGATTGAGAATGAAAAAAAGGAATCAAGTTTTGCTCAATTCAAAGTTCAAATAAAGAAGTTATGAAATTTTGAAGTAGGACATGACCAGTGGACATGATTAGCGGACATGATCATGTCTAACCAAGAGGCCGTTATCAAGAGAAAACAAGGCTAATAGTTAGAAAGTTACATAACCTAAGAACATAACTATACCCTAGGTTGTGTCTACCCAGTAGAAGAAAATATCAATTTTCTGTTAATAAGTCATACAACCTAGGGAACATATCTTAGGCCATGTCCACCTAGGAACCAATTTTAACACCAAAAGTCAATGAGTTACACTACCACTAGGACATGGCCATGTCCTAGGTTATGTTTGGTGTCAAAAATGGCAGTTTCCTATTTTGTTATATAAGGACATAAGAGGGTTTTGTAGGTCACTTTTCACATTTGAATTAGAAGAAACTTGAAGGAAAGAGAGAGAAAAAGGCTGAAGCATCACCTAACTTCAAGATTGGGGAGATTCTCATCAATAAAAGGAGCTTTTCATGATTTATTTCTTGTTTTTGCTGCAACTTTCCTACCATTCATTAGGATAGCTTAAGATTCTTGTATTTAGAATTGTGGAACTAAGGGTTTACATATAATTATTGTATTGATTATTGATTTTCAATAAAGTTTCTAGCTTTCTTGATACAATTATGTGTTTACATTGTTAATTGGTATTTTTAGGATATCATTTCATGATATTATGCATGATGATTGAGAAATTGCATGTATAGTGAGATCTTGACATAATTAAAGAGAATTAAATGTATACTTAGAGATAAGTTGCTTGATTCTTCCAAAATGTTGTTATCTCTGTGTGAGAATTTGTTGTACATTAACGCAATCTTAGATTATTTTACTAAGTAAAGAGATTCTAGTAAGTAATTTAGGGTTAAGGTTTATGTTCTTGAGAAAGATGTTAACTTTAATTGTAAATTCCTCCAATCAAGAACAATAGAGACAAAATAAGATAGATTTTTAGGCAATTGCATGTTAACTCTAGGGGAAATAAATCCTAAATACGTTATGAGCCCTCTTGAAGTAGTTCTTAATTTTAACGCTTCCCAATTGTTTGGTTAAGTCTTATAATCAGTTTAGTTTATTAATTTTAGTTTTTTAAATTCATTCAAACTCATCATAATTTTATGGTTAAATAATAAAGTTAAGGTTAATATTAGCAATCAAAGTCTCTAAGGGATTGATTCGGATTTACATCTAGTATATTATAGTTTGATAGGTGCGCTTACCTAATATCATATACACAGATGGCATGATTGTCAAGAGCAAGCTACCTAATGACTACATTAAGGGTTTATAAGAGGCCTTTGATAGAATGAGGAAGTACGATTTGAAGTTGAACCCCTAAAGTGCTTTTTGGGGTTGCCTCTGGTAAATTCATGGGCTTCATGGTCACTTAGTGTAGGATCGAAGCTAATCTTGAAAAGATCACAACAATAAGAGGCATGTAACCCTTCACCACAATTAATGAGGTTTAGAAGCTTACTAGCATGGTAGTAGCGCTAAGCAAATTTGTTCCTAAAAGTGCAGACTAAAGTAGGGAGTTCTTTAAAATCCTAAAGAATCCTAAAGGTTTTCACTAGACTCCCTTATGTCAAGCTATCTTCTTAGAGTTACAATGCTTCCTAGAGCATCCGCTAATTCTATCGAAGACTATCCCATAAGAAGATCTCTACCTATACCTAATCGTTAGCAGCAAGGAACTTTTGTTTATTCTAGTTAGGATAGAAGGAAAGGAACATAAGCTTGTATATTACATCAGTCACATCTTCCAAGGGCTTGAGGTTAAGTATCTTAAGGTAGGGAAGTTCGCCTTAGCCATGGTGATCTCGATATGACAGCTTTGAACGTACTTCCAAGCACACAAAATCATCATACTGACTAACTAGCCACTACGTATAGTTCCATAGAAGCCTAATGCATCTAGTCAAATGGTTAAGTATGTGCTAAAGCGTAGTTCTTATAGAATTCAATACTAGCAACTAATGGCCTACAAGGTGTAAGTTTTAGCCAAATTTATCATAAAATATATACAAAGGAGGAAGCTCTGACTGAAGATAATAAACTGGTATGGAATCTCTATGTTGATGATTCATCTACTACTAGAAGAGGAGGTACATGGTTGGTGCTCACCGAGCCAAACAAGATCGTGGTCTATTATGCTCTTAAGTTCAGGTTTGATACAAGCAATAATGAATTTGAAAATGAGGTAGTGATTGCTGGTCTCAAGTTAGCTAAAAAGATTAGCGTTAAGCACTTAGATGTTTTCTTGGACTATACTCATTATCCAGTAAGTTCAAGGTGCATTTGAGGCTAGGTATAACATTATTGTAAGGTACCTGGAGAAGGTGAAGACTCTCTTAGCTAAGTTCCCCTCATAGAATGTTAAGAAAATTCCTTGAATTGAGAACTCAATTGCTAATTGGTTATCTAAGCTCACCTTCACAAGGATACAAAAACCCAAGGTAAAGGACATGAAGATATATATAGAGTACCTATTAGCATGGTTGTCAAGATCGCGATTTTACTATTCATTTGTGTTGGTCCAGTATAAGATATCAATAGAAGGGGAGAGTGAATTGATATCTTTAAATTTTTGAAAACTTTTTGTTAAACAATAATAAAACTACCTCTCTTAACAACTTATAATGGTGAACAGTGACATTTAATAATTTAACACACAATAATAAAATTGCAAAGTAAAAGAGTAAGGAAAGAGAAAATCAAGTAAAGATTTTATAGAGTTTTGACTTTTTACCTATTGCTCTCTTCTAGCTTCACTATTGGGGATTTGGTCTACTTTACCAGTACCCTACTTGATCTACTAAATCAAATCACAAACAAATTACAATCATTCATTACAATAACTTTACAATGCTCTGCTTTACCTATTTAGCATCTCTTCAATTTAGGCTAATACAGATCTACAGAGTACAAACTATCTTTCTCTACAATACGGCATAAAGATTACAAGTGAGAACAAAAGTACAAGGCTCAAATAATTTTACACTTGAAAGAAATAGCACTTATTGTAGAACTTTGATTCAGTGCAGCTCTTTAAAGAAGTATCTAAAAAACTTTTTAAAACTTTTCAGAAGGTAAAAATTGATCAAGAATTTTTTGTGCAACGATAGTATTTCTTTAGATTTGTATGTCCACATTTTGAATCTTTTCTCCTTTTATATTGACTCTTTCCAACGGCTAAAAATCTGAAGATTTTCTTCACTTTCATAATTATCCAACCATTAATTATTCTAGATAATTCCTTGGATATTTTTATGAGAAGATCTCGGTCATTTGAAAATTCAAAACTAATTCTCCTTATCATGTTTAGGACAATTTGCAATTGCCAGATAAGCTTTGATTTAAATTTTAAAAAATTTGCTTTAGTTAGCTACTTACGGATAAGCCTTATATTCAAAATTTAAGATCCCACAAAAACTTATTCAACCTTATCCTTATCCAATCTAGTGAATATCTTGATTTTTCCAAATATATTTTCGCTTAAAAATAATCTCTATAGATCTTAACTCCATCTTTAGTGAAATGGGATTAAGTGTATTTTCTTAATACATCCAATATAGTAGAGCTAAATTTTGATTAATTTGAATATGATTTAAATTAATATTCCACGTAATTTTTCTAGACCAACTTTCTGAATAACCTTCTAAAGAATATCAGCCTTTTTTTCTTAGAAGCCTCTAAACAAGCTTTTGAAGTGCTATTCCAATTCTTCTTATAAGAGTTTTTGTAATACTTTATGAAGACTTTCTAGAATAGACTATTTTCAAACAATTTGAAGCTTATGAATAAGCTTCTGAATGCAACTTAATTTTGTGAAAATTTAAACCTTTTGAAAATCCTTCTGTAAGCCTGCACTCTTAAAGATTTATTAGCTTTTAGGCCTTTTGTTATCATTAAAATGTATGAGAGATATTTAATATTCTCCTCCTTTTTAATGATAACAAAAATATTATTATAAAACTAAATCGCAAAAAAAAAAAAAAAAAACTATACTCACAATCACATGTTCATGCATCATGCAGTGTTTATCCAATGTAATGTATTATCTAATGTAATGTAATATGAGTGCGACTGATTGTGGTTTTTCTCTCCCCCTTTTTTGTTATCATTCTGAATAAACTCCCCCTTAATCTTTATAAAATGTGCAAGTTTGAATAAACAAAATCTTGAGTGCAGAAATAACAAAACATAAGAGATTAAACTGTATTGATTAAGGAAGTAACATAACTAAGTTTAGAAACAGAAATAACAAGTCTATAGATGGATGAAAACAAAACAAACAAGACAAGGTTTTTGCTAGTACAAGAGAAAGAAAAACATAAAAGTAGTCATTTTTTGGATTTTTTTGTTTTCTTCCTAGCACATAACTTGAATCTACCAAAGTATGAAGGAAAAACTTTGTTAGGGGTAGAAGTGGTTTCAAAAGCTATTGCCATAGATGAAGTAGGTTCTTTGTTTTTATCAGATGGTAGTGTAGTCTGGATGGGAGTAAGTGGAGAAGCGTCTTTGGTGGAGGCCATAGACAGAATTTTAGTATGACCTTTAGGGGGTGTATGTTCTTTAGGGTTAAGAACAAGAGTAGAAGCTTGAGGTGTTTTTTTAAGGGATTGTGGTGAAATGACCGGAGTCTTTTTTGAAGTTGGAATAGGACTAAGAACATTCGGATCGATTGGTTGAGAGGAAGGATCAGGTCCTAGTGGTGTGACAAGAATATCTGAAACAGGAATAGATGGTTCTTTAGGATACCAAATTCCCAATTTTGCAATACTTTTTATATATTTAAAAATCTTTTTTATTGTAGTTAAGTGTGTTTCAATTGGTGAATTCTGAAATCTAGCATACATACAAGTATTAAATAAGATATCAGGTTGTAAAATAGTTAAATATAATAAGGATCCAATTAAGTTGCGATAGAGTTTTTCATTTACCTTTTTACCATTACCTGTGATGTCAAGCTTTGTTGAGGTACTCATAGGTATTAAAGAATCCTTGGTATTCTTAAAACCGAATTTCTTTAATATCTGTTTGGTGTACTTCTCTTAGTGAACAAAAATTTCATTATTTGATTGTGTGATTTGTAATCCCAAGAAGAAGGTTAATTTACCCATGGGTAACATCTCAAATTTTGCCTGCATCATACTTGAAAATTCTTGACAAGATATTTTAGTAGTTGCACCAAAAACAATATCATCAACATAGATTTGTACAACTAGCATATTTTCACCAAAATGTTTCATAAAAAGTGTAGTATTTACATTTCCTCTTTAAAAGTCATTTTAATAAAAAATTGACTTAATCTATCATACCAAGTACAGGGAGCCTGTTTAAGTCCATACAAAGCCTTTCTTAGTTTAAATACATTGATCTAATTTGAAGGGATTTGATTTGAAGGGATCTTCAAATCTAGGAGGTTGATCAACATACACTTCTTCTTTTATGAATCCATTTAGAAAAGCACTTTTTGCATCCATTTGATACACTTAAAATTTTTCGAGCAAGCAAAAGCAAGTAACAATCTTATAGCTTCCAATCTAGCAACAGGAGCATAGGTTTTATCATAATTTATTCCTTCTTCTTGTGAATAACCTTTAGTTACTAAGCGTGCTTTGTTTCTAACTATTTTTCCATGGTCATCCAATTTGTTTTTAAATACCCATTTAGTTCCAATGATTGACTTGTTTTTAGGTCTTAGAACTAAATTCCAAACTTGATTTCTCTAAAATTGACTTAGTTCATCTTACATGGACAAAATCCAGTTATTATCATTTAAGGCTTCTTTTACTGAATGAGATTCAATTTCAGAAATAAGAGCTAATTGATTTTCAAAATTCTGCAAGCTTAATTTTGTTCTTATTCCAGATTTAACATTACTAATTATAAGCTCAGGAGGATGATTGGTTTTAAATTTTAAGGTTAATGGAGGAGTATGAAAGAGTTCATAACCTTCTAACTTACCTTCTAAAGGTTTTTCAACATACCTGGTATTAGCTTCTGAAGTACCTTCTGACACGGATTTTGTTTCGATTCCATCAATCATCTTAGAAGGTTTTGAAGTACTTTTTGAAGGAGGTTCTATTTCTCCTTCTTCTAAATTAGGATGAACTGTCTTCTTTTTGCTTAAAGCAACTGGTATTTCATCGTTCGATTCTTCATGGATTGTTTCCTCAATAAATTTAACATTTATTGACTCTTCCATGACTTTTGTTTCTTTGTTGTATACTCGGTATGCTTTTGTGTTTAGAGAGTAGCCTAGAAATATGGCTTCATCTGCTCTCTCTTCAAAATTTCCTAAGACTTTTTCTGTTTTCTTAACAAAACACTTACAACCAAATGTGTGAAAATATGAAATCGTAAGTTTCCTTCCTTTGTAAATCTCGTAAGTAGTTTTATTTGTCAAAGGTCTTATATATATATGATTAATGATATAGCAAACTATTGAAGCTGCTTCAGCCCAAAAGTGATCAATTATATTACTTTCATTAAGAAGAGTTCTTGTCATTTCTTGGATAGTCCTATTTTTGTATTCAACTTCTCCATTTTGTTGTGGAGTATAAGGTGTGGAAAAGTTATGGATGATGCCTTTGGCTTCACAAAACGAAATGAAATTAGAATTTTCAAATTCCTTGCCATGATCAGTTTGTAATCTGATGATGGAGAGGCCTTTTTCATTTTCAACTCTTTTTGAAAATATTTCAAAACTTTTAAAAGCACCACTTTTATGATGCAAAAATAAGATCCAAGTAAATCTAAAGAAATCATCTACTATGACAAGACCATATTTATTTCCTCTTAAACTTAATGTACGAATGGAGCTAAAGATATCTAAATGTAATAATTCCAAAGGTCTTTGAGTAGAAATAACCTTAATACTCTTATGAGATGACGAATTCATTTTATTCTTTAAGTAAACAGCACAATGAATATTTTCATTAGCATATACCTTAGGTAAATTGAAGACTAAATTCTTTTTAGACAAATTCTCCAATTCACGAAAATTCACGTCCTAGTCTTTTGTGCGAGAGGATAGCATTATCATTTATAGAAATAAAGCAACTTTTAGATGATATTTCAGATAGTTTAATTAGATAAACATTCTTTTTCCTAAAACCTTCAAATAGCTTTAAACCGTCTTGATTAAACCCAACACATATATCATGTTCAAAAACTATTATGTATTGTTTATCACACAATTGACTTATACTTAATAAGTTATATTTTAATCCTTTAACCAGCAATACATTTTCGATTGAATAAGATACCAAACCAATTGAGCTTATTGCAATTATTTTACCTCTACCATTGTCACCAAACTTCACATAACCATCTTCTATCCATTCTATATTTGTGAACAATAAAACATCACCAGTCATGTGTCTTGAATATCTATTGTCAAGATATCATGTTCCTTTTATCTTTGCTTCGAAGTCCTATACATATTAAAGCATAATCAAATCTATTTACGAACCTAGCGAAGCTTGGGTCCATAGGAATTTAAGCTTGTGTTTTGAATTGAATCTTAGTTATTACTAAGCTTGTAATTTTTGAAAAAGTAGTATTTCTCTATATGACCTATTTTATTACAAAGAAAACAAGCATAAGATTTTTGTTCAATATACCTGTTACTTATCACTTTCCTTTGGTTTGGATTCTTTTTGAAATGCCCTCTGTTCAACCTTTTATTGTACCTTTTGAAAGGATACTTGTTGTTTTGAAAAAACCTTCTATTGTTCTTTTTGATAGGTTCAAACGTTTTGTTGTTTTCCATACTTTTAATCATTTCTTGCTTTTCATCTTTTGATTTAACAAAAACTATTTCTTTCTTTGTCTTAGATGTTTCACCAAATTCAAAACCTAGTCTAGATTTTGAATTATTCATCCTTTGGTTAGAAATCAACATTTGTAGTTTTTTGTTACTTTCATCAAACTTGCAAAGGTATTCTTAATTGACTTAGATGGATCTTCCATACGGTTTTTCAAATTCTTAATTTCTTCTTTTAAAACTAGATTTTCGTTAACTAAGGCTTTACAGGCAATATGCAAACCTTTGAAGTCATTTTTTAGAAAATCATTTTCATCTACTAGCAATTTATTAGCTTGACTAAGTGCATGTTTCTTAGATTTCAAAGTTTTGACCTCAGATTCAATCTTAGATATTTTGTCGCTTGACTTAAAAAGGGCTTTAAGGAGTTTGTTAATTTTGGCACATATATCGTCAGGTACATCTAGATTAGAATCAGAATTAGTTTCAGAATCTACCTCAAAAAGTGCCATAAGACATAAATTAGCATCCTCACATTCTTCCGAACCTTTTGATTTAGTTTCTGAATCCTCCAAATCACTCTAAGTCATCATTAGAGATTTATGTTTCTTCTTGAATTTCTCTATTTTTTTAATCAACAAAGGACATTTGTATTTGATATGCCTAGGTTTCTTATATTCATAGCAAATAATCTCCTTTTTGACCTTCTTCTCTTCTTTTTCTTTGATTGACTTCCCTGCATTAACAGACCGATTTTTATTAATAGTAAACCTTTTAGTAAATGTTCTCTTACCCTTTTTCTTGAGCCATTTATTAAGCTTTCTAGCTGGCTGTGTCACGTCTTCATTTTCTTCTTCAAATGAATCTTCTCTTTCTAAATTAGTATCTGTTTCTTTGGCTTTGAAAGTTACGATTCTCTTCCTCATATCTTCTAAAGTGCCTTTTGATTTGAGAAAATCAGTTTCATATACCATGAGCTTGTTATATAATTGACTCAATGTTAATGTCTTCAAATCACAAGCTTCCTCTATGGCTGTTTTCTTTGCATTCCAAATTTTGGGAAGAATCCTTAGCATCTTGCGAACCATATCTACATCACTAATAATTTTTCCAAGAGAAGACAATTCATTAGTTATAGCAGTAAATCTATTGAAGGAATCTTTGATTGCTTCACTAAAGAGAATTCGAAATGTTTCATATTATTGAACTACTGAGTTGATTCTTGTGTCTTTGATGGTTTCTGTGCCTTCGTAAGTTTGCACCAAAGTGTCCCAAATATCTTTAGCTATTTCATAAGAAGCAATTAGATGAAATTTAAAATGTGCAATGGTACTCAACAAAAGATTCTTAGCCTTTGAATTTAGTTCGGCTTTGGTGATATCATCACTTAAAATGATGACAATTGGAACTTTGAGATCTCTTACAGAAATAATTTACAAAGTCTGATAATCAGATACCTTCATATAAGTTTTCATCCTGAATTTTCAATAAGGAAAATTAGTTCCATCAAAAAATGGTGCCTTGCTAAGTTGAACAACTGAACAGCTAAACTATCACTTAATTCACCCATGATCTTGAACTTTAGAAAATATTAGAGCGAGGCTCAAATACCAATTATTAGTCCCGTATAAGATATCAAGAGGAGGGATGAATTGATATCTTTAAATTTTTGAAAACTTTTTTGTTAAACAAAAATAAAATTAGCCCTCTTAATAACTTATAATAGTGAACAGTGACATTTAACAATTTAACACACAATAATAAAATTATAAAGTAAAAGAGTAAGGAAGGAGAAAATCAAGTAAAGATTTTATAAAGTTTCAACCTTTTGCCTATTGTTCTCTTTTAACTCTATTAGTAAGGATCTGATCTACTTTACTGGTGCCGTTCCACTTGATCTATTAAATCAAATCATAAACAAATTACAATCATTCGTCACAATGACTTTACAACGCTCTACTTTGTTTATCTACCATCTCTTTAATCTAGGCTAATATAGATCTACAGAGTCAATCTATCTTTTTTCTACAATACAGTGTAGAGATTACAAGTGAGAACAAAAATATAAGTCTCAAATAATTTTGCACTTAAAAGAAACAACACTTGTTGTAGAACTTTGATTCAGTGTAGCTCTCTGAAGAAGTATCTAAAAAACTTTCTAAAACCTTTCAGAAGGTAAAAATTGATCAAAAATTTTTTGTGCAACGATAGTATTTCTTCAGAGTTGTATGTCCACATTTTAAATCTTTTCTCCTTTTATATTGACTCTTTCCAATGACTAAAAATCTGAATATTTTCTTCACTTCCATAATTATCGAACCATTAGTTATTCTAGATAATTCCTTGGATATTTTTATGAGAAGATCTCAGTCATTTGAAAATTCAAAACTAATTGTCCTTATCATGTTTAGATCAATTTGCAATTGCTAGATAAGCTTTGATTTAAATTTTTTAAAAAATTCTACTTTATTTAGCTACTTATGGATAAGCCTTATATTCAAAATTTGAGATCCCACAAAAACTGATTCAACCTTATCCTTATTCAATCTAGTGCATATTTTGATTTTTCCAAATATATTTTCGCTTAAAAATAATCCTTATTGATCTTAACTCCATCTTTAGTGAAATGGGATTAAGTGCATTTTCCTAATACACCTAATCTAGTGGAGTTAGGTCTTGATTAATTTGAATATGATTTAAATTAATATTCCATGTAATTTTTCCAAACCAACCTTCTAGAGGGTATCAACCTTTTTTTCTTAGAAGTCTCTGAATAAACTTTTGAAGTGCTGTTCCAATTCTTCCTATAAAAGTTTCTGTAATATTTTCTAAAGATTTTCTAAAATAGACTATTTTCAAACAATTTGAAGCTTTTGAATGCAACTTAATTTTTTGAAAATTTAAACCTTTCGAAAATCCTTCTGTAAGCTTGTACTCTTAAAGATTCATTAATTTTTAACCCTTTTGGTTATCATTAAAATGTATGAGAGATATCTAATAATTTGAATGCATAGAATCAATAGAATTATATAAAATCGGTAAATTCATAAGCTTATAGAATTATTCATCAGAGTTCATAATTTTACCAAAAAGTTTTTATATAAACGATTTTATATTCATTTTAATTGAGAAAAATATTATAAAATCATTAATTCGTACAATCATATTTTTAACTCTTGATTTTAATAACCATGCCCACTAGAGAAAAGTATAATCTCAGATAGATGCAAGGTCCTAAAGCTTAGTGCAGCGCTAGTAGAGCTGAGTTAGATGGACCTCATTAAGGATTACCTAAAATAGGGGACCTTACCGATTGATAAGAAGGAGGCCAAGAAGTTGAGGCACCATAACACCAACTACACTTTAGTTGACCACATCTTGTACTGAAGAGGGGTCAATCTCCCTCTCTTAAGGTGCCTTTGTCCTAAAGAAGGACTGTACGTTATGGAAAAGCTACATGCTGATGTATGCAAGAACCATATTTGATCTCAAGCCCTCTGCATCCAAGCTCTTTGGCTTAAATATTACTGGTTAATGATGAGGTGGGGCGTGAAAGCAGTAGCCTAGAAGTGTCTTTAATGCTAGAGGCATGCTCCTATCACTTACGCCCCTAACTCCAATCTTCAACCCTTAGCCCTTCGTCTAATAGGTAATTGGCATCCTTGGCACTTTCGAAAAAGTATATAGAGGACGACAATTCATTATAGTAGCTATCGACTACTTTATCAAGTGGGTTGAGGTTGAGGCCATTGCTAAGATTACTGAGAGGAGCATAGAGTCCTTCGTTTGCAACTATGTTATCTCCAAGTTCAAAGTCTCACACGCCCTTATAATGGATAATGGACTACAATTCAAAGACCTTAAGTTTAGCGAGTTCTACGCCACACATCACATCATTCCTCACTTTACCTCGGTTGCACACCCTTAATCCAATGGCAAGGTCGAGGTAAATAACAAGATCATCTTTGACAATATCAAGAAGAGGGTTAACTAAGCTCAAGGTAGGTGGGTAGATGAGCTCCCAAACATTCTAATGGCGATATAAGACTACCTATCATATGTCAATAGGTGGAACTTCATTCCACTTGGCCTTCGAGTTGGAAGTCGTCCTACCCTTAGAGTTAGAACTTCCCAACATTAAGACTCAATCTTTTAACACCCTTACGAGCGAATCTATCTTGCAAGCTAGAGCATAGTTCTTATAGGATGTTCAAAAGGAAAAAAACAGAAGCAACAAAAACAAGTCAGCATTTTTACTATGTTCTAAATAAGTACAAGGTAGAAGGCTAGCATACCAACTTGATAAAATTTTTTTTACCATTCTTCATAAAGATGAAGAAGAACAAGTACAAAGAAAGGAAGAAAAATGAGAAGACTCCTATGGTTACTACTTTAGATCAACCACCTCTAGCAATTCCAAAAATTCTAAAGCACTAATCTACTCGAAGGACTGATCTGTTGGAGTTTGAGTTGGAGGATCTTGAGCTAAAGAAGGGGAAGGGGGAATCTCTTGGTGCTGACCTTAGTTAATAGAAGGCTTAACCCAATCTTAATCCATTACATTGCTTTCTTTGAGGGATGACCTTCTACCGAGCTTGCTTGACTAAAGAGGCCGAGAAACTGTCATCTTAGATGGCTTGGGTAACAAGTATAACCACCTCCTTCTTAGCTTCCCTAATTTCCCGATTGGTAGGACTGTCCAACTAATCCAAACACTCCAAATCTAGGTTAAAGTACTTTTGAAGCACCATATTTAGGATACCTTAGCCTGACTCCACTATAATATCTTCACATTCATCCTTCCATCAATTTAGTGTAAGAAAAGTTTTGATAATCCTTTTTTTTTTTCTGTAGTGAAGCAAATGACATCCCCCTTTTCTAAGTTGGTGATAAACTCTTTCATCTTACTAGCCTCCCTCTAGAGGTCCCTTATCTTTCACCTTTCGAACTAGCGAAGGCCATGGAGAGGTCTTTAGTAGAAGAACACTCTTGCTCCTTTCGGGTTAGCTTAGCCTGTATCTTGGAGACAAATGTACTAAGCTTACGATTGCAGTCATCAAGCTTGGACTTAGCTTACTGCTCTTTATCCAAGCACTTACTCAACTCGACCATAGCCTGCCACTCTTCTTTAAGCTACCTTCGCAACTTCCTTTTAAGCCTCCTCATGCTCTTGCTTCTCCTTCTCTAACTCAACCTCCAACCCTAATCTTTGTAAAGAAGCATGACAAAGACGACGATTAGCCTAACAATTTTTTTTTATGATAATGCTTGGAAAAGGAGTCCAGCTCTCTACGTTCCTTCCTTTCGTTGAATAGCTCATCTCAAAGCTACTTTACCTCTTTGAAAACATGGTCATAATGTTAGAGCCAGTGTAGCACCAGGCCATTGCATTGTATGAGGTCAACAATAAACAATTAGAAGATAAAAGACTCAAAGCATGTCATAAAGAAAAATAACTTAAGGCAATCGTAACTTACCTAGTGAGCCAAGGTAGAAAAATGAAACCCCCTCCAGCTTAGAGACCTTACCATACTTAGTTGCCAACTTCTTCTCTAAGATGACCCGGTTGACTAGAGTGTAGGACCCCATCATTATCTAATAGTTGAGGTTCTGATGGTATGTCATGTTGTTCACTCGATTGCCCCACTATGGGTGAAGGATCTTCCCCTTAGCCTCCTTGGTGGTGAGCTTGTTCACCCTTTAGTACTGTTTAGTGTCCTGAGACTCTTACAGGATGTTCTTGAACGCCTCCAGGACTACCCCTACCTTTTGGCATTGATGTAACTCAACTAGATTACTTGTCCCTATCTACTCAAAAGTACGAAAGGGATGAGCTTAGGGAAGCTCATCCATACTAACTCAGCCAAGTAGCTTATTAATGATTACGGAGAGCTGTAGGATATTGATGGCCTCCTTGCCCTTCTTCTGAGGTTGTATGCTCACCTCAGCTACCTTTGGGGCCTTCCTTTTTTGTTTCGCTAGCTCTTCCTATGTGTTTCCCTTGAGCCTTTTCCTAATTCCCTCAAAAGGTAAGTATAGTACCATCAATTCCAACTTAATGGCAATAAGCGCCTATTCCTCTATAGTGGTAAGGGCTTCAAATAATGAAGCCACTATAGTCCTGAGGTTGATCACCACCAACTCTATGGTAGGGACATTGAGTGAGATCCCCTGTAAAATTGGTGGCTCCCTTTGGCTTATCTCCTTTGGGCTTGACTTTAGCTTTGAGGCCTTAGCCTTTAGCTTAGTGGCCTTCTTCTTAGGCTTCGCTTTAGCCTCCTACCACCTAAGGAGGTCTAACCTACCAGGTTGGGGCAGGTCCTAAGACTTTGCCAACTTCTCACCTATAAGAGAAAATGAACAAAGTTAGTGCAAATCATAAGTAATTACAAATACTTATGAAACCTGCTATAACCAGTATAAGCAAAAAGGAATCCTTATACATTGAATGATGATGGACAAAGAGTAGCTTCCTACAAGCCTACGCTGGCATGATGGAGGAGTCAATTTACGTTAGAGTTTAGACACATACCTCCCAACAACTACTTCATCATAGCCTTCTCCATGCTTAGGAAAAGTGGGGAGATTGGCTTGAAGTAGTACCTTTGCAATGTCTCCTTGGTGTTTATCAAATTATTGTACCTTAGGGCCATAAAGGCATTAATCTCCCTTATGGCCTTAGAGTCACTTGGACCGAGCTTCTTCAACTTACCATTTTGGATCAATGATGTCCAGCAAGTCTAGAAATCTTCCTCGTCAGTTAGCTCTAACACAAAAAACTCATCCTTGTAATGCTTCACGGATGAGTCTAAGACCCTAAATAGCTTTTTCCAAGGGCAGTTTTAGATGTATGCCCATTCTCCCAACTCCTTCCATAAATAATAAAAATAAAATAATTGTTGTATGGCTCATACCACTAAATATTTACAAAGGGCCTGGAATGCCTTTAGAATTGTTTACCCATTGGTAGGAATCTGAGCAAGACAACATCTTTTATAGTCGAAGAGCTCCTTTTAGAATTTAGTGAAAGGGAGATGCATCCCGAACTTAAAGCACTTCTTGTAGCTGTAAAGTGCTTCCCAGATAGCACAGTTACCCTTTCATTAGGCCTTAGCACCCATAGTATCATATTAAATGAACTCTCTCTAATAAAATTACTAAAATAGTAATTTATGTCAAATGGTTTATGATTACTCACCCATCCATTCGGCCCTGAACTATTTCCTAGCCTCTCAAAATAAATCAACAGCCTCTTCAACATTGTCACAAGGGTACACATCATGAGGGATGATGCTAATAAGCTCTACCCTATTTATCTTCACAACTTCTAAAGACTCCTCCTTTACTTGTATCAATGTAAACGAAACTTCTTTGGCCATCGTCGTAAAGGGAGTGGCATCCTTAGTTTCTTTGGAATCAAAAGAGTTTAATTTGTACATAGATGAATTTGACTCAACAAAGTTCACCATCTTTGTTGTGATTGAAGAAGAAAGCAAGAAAATTGATTGAAGACAGTTAAAGAAATTAGTATCAATGTGTCATATAAATATTATGCTATTACATGAAAATATAGGTGCAGTATGTTTGATTTACTCATAAAGATAAATTAATTTATATAACTAACCATATAAAAGAGATTGATTGCTTAATAGGAAAAAGGGAAAGAGGGGGAAAGGGAGAGAAAGAGCTCGCTGACATGTTTCCATGTGGGTGCCATGTCAACAATAACACCCAATCACCATTTACTATGTGCTAAGCCAACATGTGGCCTAAACCAGATGTGAACACATGGCATCCATGGGTAGAAAAAAATAAGAGGCACTTTATACTTATAGTGGGATTTGAACCCAAGATCTTTGTGCCATTCCTAGTGTAAGTCAAAGTATAGTATTGTCAAGCTGTTAGCCTATACCTTATCCATATATGCAATCAAATTGCATATATGGACTAGGTGGCCTGGACTAGATCAATTTCGAACCTAGGCCTAACACCCTTTATGCAACCCAACTCAAATGATATTTAAAAAGCTAAAACTATTTAAATTTCCTAGTTAAATTATCTACTTCTCTTTCTCTTTATTTATTTATTATTTTATTTTATTTTTGTATTTTCTTTAGATTTTCCATTTTCTAAACTTTTTCTAAATTTTTCACCTTTTTTTTCTAAATTTTCTATTTTTTGTGCTTTTTCCTAAATTAGGATCTTTATCCTATTCTAAAAATTTTTAAATAAAAGAGGAGGTAAAAATGAGATATTTATAACATGAAGCCGAGTTAGAGGCCTACATGGACTTGTGCAGTGAGTATTAGCTCGATAACCTATCAAGGATAAGGATTCAATCACCAATCTAGGCTTTGTTCATCTTATTCGACTCGAGTGCTAAGCTTTAACCCTAATTAAGATAGTTTCTTAGCTAGCATGCATTAAACTTCCTTTCGAATTGAGTTGCCCAACAATTTGACCTGAAGAGGCCTCAATCCATGCATAATGCCTGAACTCAAACCTGACCTAGATTAGGTTGGACATGTCCTCTACCTCCTTTTCTAACCTCTTTTGAACTATTTCCAGCAAACACCAAGATGCCTAAGAATCTACACCTATAGAAGTAATCTAGTATTTGATCATCAATAGCCCTATGACATGTGTTTTCTAGCACAACATTCTAAAAGGATTCTTTACTTTTTTGTACAGTGTATTATTTTTCAATTTTACCCTTTTTAGGATGTTTAAGGAATTTTTGGAACATTCTCCTCTTTATCTTTTCCTTACCTATTATAACCTTAGTTGAGGTCATATAAATGCCTCACTTCCTTTGTATGCACACATCATGAATCATCATCAAATTACATAATTTTCCTTGCATAGTAAACTTTGTGTTCTCTCTTATCCTTAGCTCTTATCTAGCTCCTTTAGTAAGAGTTAGTGGCAAGCGACCCTAATACTACATTCGTATGTCATATCAAGTGTCAGGATTAGGTCGACTAGGATCAATTGGTGTGTCATATCTGGTTGGTAGTTACTTGGATTTATTAACCCCCTTTTGTTTTCCTTTTGTTTCTATTCATTGTGGTATTTTTTCTTGTGTATGACCTTAGAAATGCATTAGCTTTAGTGGTATCAAAGTATGGTTTTAAGAAGGAGTATATGAAGTTGTAGTGAAGTTTTGTTTGTATTGTTGTTAGTAGTTGCTGCAATGGTGTCCTTGAGAGTGTTTGAAATGTAGTAAAGGTTGTAGAAGTAGGTTTTGAAGTTGCAAGCTATAAAGTAGTGGTTTGTTAGAGGAAAGTGAAGTAGCTTATGTTACTCTATTCTACTCTGTCTTCCTACTACAAAGATAAAGCAGGTCCGATTATAGTATTACATTGTGTTATGTTAGGTATTAAAGTGGTCCGAGAGTGCTAATGTGATTTTAGGTAGTCAATGGAAGGGTTTTGTTGAGTATTGTTCCATCAAAGTTTTCAAGAAGTATTGCATTATGTCAGAGTCTAGTGTTCATGGACTTAATGGTGACCAAGATAGTGGTGCTTGTGTTAGTTGTAGTCAACATGATAGTAATACCTCAAAGTCAATTGATGATAAACTTGATAAATTCATTAACCTTATTAAGAGTCTTATCATAGCTATGCAAGGCAATAGGCAATACCCAATCATGACTAAGTAAAGAACGTACAAGAATGAAGATATGGCCATGTTAGTAGAGCTAATTGCCTAGCTCAACCTCATCGATTTGGAGGAGCAGTAAACCGACCTGCTTAATGAAGACTTAAGTTAGAAGAAATCAAGGAAGATGAAGAGGAAGTAGATGTAGAGGCCGACGAAGAGGAATAAGAGGAAAGAGAATACTATGAGGTAGAAGGGCAAGGGCATAGAACTCCTCGAGGACTTGATAATGTCAAAGTCTAGATTCCAACCTTTATAAGAAGTGGTAATGTAGATGAGTAACTAGAGTAGGAAGACAAGGTTAAAAGAGTGTTTGATTGCTATGGGTATATCGAAGCAAATAATGTTCAACTTGCCACCTTTAAGTTCTCTAGATATGCTGCTATGTGATGGAAACACGTAAATGTAGCCAAAGCAATAGATGGACAAGGAGGAGTGCCATAAGGGATGACATGGAGAGGTTATTGAGAGGGAGGTTTATACCTAAGACTTATCTACAACAAGCCTTTGCTAAGTTGCAAGAACTTTGCCAAGGAGGCTAAGCTATTGATGATTATGTTAAGGGGTTCTAGATGCTGATGATTTGAGTCGATGTGGATGAACTTAAAGCTCGAACTATATTGAGGATTATTTTAAGGCTACAATATGAGATTGGGAATATCATCGAAGTGTAAGGATTTTCTACACTGGAGGAAACCATTAATATAGCATAAAGGATCGAAAAGTAGAGGAGAAATACCCCTATTCAACTTGGGCCAAGCTCTTTGTGAACACCTATTCTACACTAACTTACCTATAATGAGCTGACGAGACCTTACCAAGTAAAGGAGAAGAATGATCAAATTGATGATAGTTGAGCTGGCTTGAAGAGCCAAGTTGAAGATAGAGTAGCTTTGAGGACATATGAGAGGAGACAAAATTTAAGTTGCAAGACAAGTGAGATAAAATGCTTTAAGTGCTTGGGCTACGAACATATGGCTACTAAGTGTCTTAATCGGTGTGTTATGCTCCTCTGAGGTGGTCAGGTGGATAGTAACAAAAAGAGTTAGCCTGAGGAGGAAGAGAAAAATGTTAAGCAAACCAAAGTCAAGGATGAGGAAGAGACATGTGTTTGTACCAACCAGGGAGAAGTGATGACCTTGGTATTGAGACGAGTGTTGAACTCAATGCTGAGCTACAAGGAAGACCGGAGAGAAAATTTATTCCAAACTAAATGTACTATCAACGGTTAACTGTATACGATTATAATAGATGGAGGAAGCTGCACCATTGTTGTCGCTCAAACCTTTGTGTAGACATTAGGTCTGCTGACCTCTAAGTACCTTCAACCATATAAGCTACATTAGCTCCATGATAAGAGTGCTCTATACGTGACCAAACAAGTAACCATGCCCTTTTATGTAGGAAATGTAATAGGGATGAGTTAATGTGTGATGTTGTCTTTGTGGGAGCTTTACATTTGCTGTTATAAAGACCTTGGTTATTTGATTGACATGTCATATATGACAGATTCAAGAACACCTATGCCTTTAAGAAGGATGGAAAGAAAATTATGCTGTAACCCATGACGTCAAGCTAAGTAAATAAGAGTAATAATCTACTCATTGGAGCTAGTAAGAAAAAGGCCTTAGTGCTTAGCCGACGAGAGCTCTAAGTTGTTGAGAAAGTTGAGGAACTTATGTTTTTGTTGATTAGGAGGTTATTGGAGTTGAGAGAAACAAATGACATATCAATAGAGGTTTAAAGCTTAATTGATGAGTTTTCTGACCTATTCTTCAAGAGCTACCTAAAGGACTACTCTTAGTCTAAGGTATTAAGCATTGTATTAATTTATAACCAGGCATGACTCTACCAAAGTATCTTGCCTATAGAATGAACCCTGAGTAGGCTGTCGAGTTAAAATGACAAGTGGACGAGCTCATTGAGTGAGGTTACATGAGAGAAAGCATAGGCCCTTACATCATGCTAACTCTACTCGTCCCAACAAAGGATGGTTCTTAGTGTATGTGCATCAACAATTGAGCTATCAATTGAATTACTATCAAGTACATGTATCTAAGACCAAGGCTTAATGACATGTTAGATGAGTTACATGGTGCTAAAATGTTTTTAAAGATTGATTTGCGATGTGGCTATCACCAGATTCGCATGAGACTAAGAGATGAGTGGAAGATTGCCTTTAAGACCAAGCATAGTCTCTACAAATAGTTGGTTATGCCACTCGGACTCACTAATGTGCCAAGCACTTTCATGAGGCTCGTAAACCATGAGATGTACCCTATGATTGAAAGATATGTGGTCGTGTACTTAGATGACATCCTAGTGTACGATGTTGACTTGACCAACCACTTAAAACACCTATGAGCTATTTTTGACATACTTTATGTTGAGAAACTGTTCAAAAACTTGAAGAAGTGTACATTTTTCCAAAGCGAAGTTATCTTTTGAGGATATGTAGTGTCTAGTAAAGGAATCTAAGTTGATGAAGAGAAGGTTTAGGTTGTCTTAGAGTGGCCTATACCCAAGAATGTCATTGAAGTTAGAAGTTTTCATGATCTTGCTTCTTTCTACAAGAGATTCATCAAGAACCTCAATACCATTGAGGTTCCTTTGACTATGCTAACAAAGAAGAGTCATATATTCAAGTGGAACAATTGAACTTAGAAGAGTTTTAAGAAGATTAAGGAGAAACTTACCTCTACACCTATCTTAGCTTTGCCTAACTTTGACAAATCATTTGAATTAGAATATGACGCATCAAATAATAGCATTAAAGTAGTCATGATGCAAGATCACCAGCCTATTCTTACCATAGTGAGAAACTTAGTGGTGCTACATTGAATTATTCTATGTACAAAAAAGAGTTGTATTCTCTTTTTTGAGCCTTTACAGTATGCCAACAATACTTACTTCCATGAGAGTTTGTCGTTTATATGGAATATGAGTCCTTGAAACATCTAAGAAGTTAGAACAAACTTTCGAAAAGGTGAGCTAAATGGTTAGAATTTATGGAAGGATTCTCCTATGAGATCAAATACAAGAAGGGTAGTGTTAATGTAGTTGCCAATGCTTTGTTACGTCAGCAGGTTCTACTAAGCACCCTACAGACAAAATTATTGGAGTTTTCCTTTATTGCTAAGTAATATGCTCAAGACCTACACTTCGGTCCTAATCCAGAGTAGTGTCGAGATGGAGTTGTTATTGGAGGATGCTACTTGAAGGACAGATATCTATTCAAGGAGAAGAGAATGTGTATACCTAACTGTTCCACACGTGAGTTATTGGTTAGGGAAGCTCATAGTGAAGGACTATTAGGGCATTTTAATGAGACCAAAACTGTTGATTTATTAAGAGAAAACTTTTATTGGTTTGGTATGATTAAGGATGTCCATAAGGTCATCAGTAGTTATGAAGTATGTAAGAGGGTGAAAGGGAGGAAGGAGCTATGTAAAGAATACGTGCCCTTACCTACATCGACCTTACCTTAGGCTGACCTTAGTATGGACTTTGTCTTAGGGTTGCCTTATACTTCTAGAAGGAAGGACTTAATCCTTTTAGTTGTGGATCAATTCAGTGAAATGTCACACTTCATCTTATGCCATTGAACTAACAATACTTTATATATTATTGATTTGTTTTTGTAGGAAATTATTCGCTTACCTAAAGTCTTGAAGTCTATTGCTTCATATCGAGATATTAAATTTCTAAATTATTTTTGGAAGACCTTATGGAGGAGACTTGGTACCAAGCTTATGTTTAGTTCCAACAATCACCCTTAAACTGATGGCCAAACTGAAGTGGTGAACAAAATGTTAGGAACTATGTGTTTACTTATTGTAGAGTTTGCTTACGACCGAATTGTCTACAATACCACTTGAAAGACCCCTTTTGAAGAAGTCTATGGCCTCACCCCTACCATCCCACTAGACATGATCGGCACCTGTGTAACCCTTGAAGAAAGCTAGTTTAAAGTTAACCTAGCACATGAACTGCACAAACTACACCAGCAAGTGATTGAGAAGATCGCTAGGTTCAATGAACGACAACATGAGATCAGTAGTTAAGGCTGCCGATCTATTTACTTCATCCTAAGTGACTTAACTTCAATCCACCTGAGTTGGGAAAGATTTCCCAACCTTCAAAAGAGCAAATTATCAACCTAAGTTGATGGTCCCTTTAAGGTCCTAAGGAGAATAATCCACAATGCCTATAAGATTGAGCCACTAGAAGATTATAGTGTCTCTTCCACATTCAATGTATCCAATCTAACTCCTTATTATCCAAATGACACCGTAGTAGGCTCGACCAAAGAAGAGCCTACAGGTTTAAGGTCAAATCTCTCTGACCTGTAGAAAGATGATAGGAATCAACCTCTTGAACCAATCATACAAAGTCGAGTTAGAGGCCTACATGGACTTGTTTGACAAATACTAACTCGAGAACCTATTAAGGATGAGGATTTGAACACCAGCTTGGGCTTACCTCATCTTATCTGACCTAAGTGTTGAGCTCTAACCTTGATTAAGACAGTTTCTAAGTTGGCATGCACTAAACTTCCTTTTGAGCCACTTAGTAATCTGACTTGAGGAGGCCTCGGTCTATGTATAATGGTTGAACTCGGGTTTGATCACCTCTTTTCTAACCTCCTCTGAACTATTTTCAACAGACACCTAGCTACCTAAAAATCCCCGCCTACAAAAGCAACTTAGTATCTGATCATTGATAAACTCTTGACATGTGTCTTCTAACACAACATTCCAAAAGGATTCTTTACTTTTCTGTACAATGCATTATTTGTCAATTTTACCCTTTTAAGATGTTTAAGGAATATTTTGTACATTCTCCTTTTTGTCTTTTCCTTACCTATTATAACCTTAGTTAAGGTCATATAAATGCTTCACTTCCTTTGTATACAGACATTATCAATCGTCATCAAATTATAGAATTTTCCTTGCAAAGTAACCTTTGTGTTCTCTCTTATCCTTAGCTCTTATCTAGCTCATTTAGCAAGAGTTAGTGGTAAGTAACCTTAATACTACATTTTTATGTTATATCAAATGCCAAGATTAAGCTGAGTAGGATTAGTTGGTTTATCATATCTAGCTAATAGCTACTTAGATATTGAACTAGTAGTTGCTCCTTCCTCCCCCCCCACACCCACCCCCCTACTTTTGTCTTCCTTTCATTCCTATTCGTTGTGGTGTTTCTCCATTTGTACAACCTCAAAGACACATCATCATCCATCTATGTAAACTTAATTTTGTTAATTGGTGCTGGTTGTAGCCTTATATTAACTAGGCAAGCTTCCAACCTTAATGTCACTATCTGCAAATCTAGCTTGTACATATCTCTTATTAAGTGTTTTTAAGAAGTGATCATAGTAATCAAATTACCCTATCTCCTCTTACAAAGGGAATTTACCACCACATTAGCTTTATCGAGATGATAAAAGATTTCCACATCATAGTCCTTAATGAATTCCAACCAACACCTCAACCTCATATTAAGTTCCTTCTAGGTGAAAATGTACTTAAGGCTTTCTTGGTTAGTATAAATTTTACACTTTTCTCCATACAAATAGTGTCTCTACTACTTTAGTGCTAACATAACTACAACCAACTCTAAGTCATGTACTAAGTAATTCTTTCCATATGCTTCAATTGTCTAGATGAGTAGCTATCACCTTTCTAATACTAGGTATTATCAAAATCTGAAATCTTGTGATTACGCATCATTGTATATGATAAACTCTTTCTTAGTACTAGGTATTGTTAGAATTCGGGTGGTTGTTCTCTTCTTCTTCAATGTCTAAAAACCTTATTCACACCTGTCATCTTACTCAAAATTTACCCCCTTTTGAGTTAATTTAATGAGCGGAGTAGTCAACTTGGAGAAACCCTCCAAAAATCTTCTATAACACCAAACTAAAGCTAGAAAACTTCCAATCTTAGTTGTTGTCTTCTATAGTAGCCAATCAACTATCACCTTAATCTTGTCAAGGTTTACTAAAATACCATCCTCATTAATTAGAAGGCTAAGAAATCATACTTGATCTAACTAGAACTCACATTTCTTAAACTTGGCATACAACTTTTCTTCTTTCAACCTATTGAAAACCAACCTTAGGTGCTCCTTATGCTATTCTCAACTCCCGGAGCAAATTAGGATATCTTCTATGAACATCACTACAAATTTGTCAAAAAGGTATTTGAAGACTCAATTCATTAGGTCCATAAAGGTTGCTCGAGCATTGGTAAGCTCAAATGATATAACCCTAAACTTATAGTGGCCATAGCATGTTCCAAAGGCCATCTTTTGTATATCCTCCTCCTTAATCTTCAACTAGTGATACCTAGATCTCAAATCTATCTTAGAGAACACCTAGATACCCTTCAACTTGTCAAACATATCATCAATTCTCTTGAGGGGATACTTATTATTTATGATAATCTTGTTCAAGTCTTAATGATCTATGCACATCTCATGCTACCGTCTTTCTTCTTGATGAAAAACACTGGCGCTCCCCTTATTGACACTCTTAACCTTGTGAACTCCTTATCCAATTAGTATTATAGTTGTGTTTTCAACTTTGCCAACTTAGTTGGTGTTGTCCAATATATTGCCTTAAAAATGGACAGAGCAATTGGTACCAATCGATTCCAAACTCAATTACCTAACCTGATGGCAATCCTGGCAAATCTTTAGAGATTACTTTGAGATACTCACTGACTATAGGTACCTATCTCAAACTGGCGTCCTGATACTCTCTATGCTCATAGCTGTTATAATAATATTTTCCCATAACTCATATGCAAGTAAGCTCAACCGTTTTTATGTTTCTATTTGAAAACTGGATGGTGTTTTGCTAGGTTGGTTGAAGTACACTACTAAGTTTCTATAATCGACCACACCATGGTGCCGTAATAACCAATCTACATTGAGAACAACATCAAAGTCATGCATCTACACAACTAATAAGTGGGCTGGTAACAACCTCCCTTCAATCTCTATTGTAACATCCTTACTCATGCAGTTCAAAATAGTATCGGTGTTTGGGGGTATACTCATGACCGGACTTATGGCTAAAGATTCAGCACATAAACCACACATATCCATAACTGATTTAAACATGCGGGTATGTGTGGTACCATAATCAAATAAAACGTATGTGTTAGTAGAGTGTCTAGAAAGCATAACTGTTACACTATCAATGTCGGACGAGCCCAAATGTTGGAGTATGTACACATGGCTTGCAACTCCTTAGTATGGTCCTCCTACATATTATCTACTCCATTGGGTTTAGTTTTGAAGCCTGTTTGCCAATGTTATTGGTACCGTTTGATCTCCTGCTTCCTTACTATCTTGTAACCCCGTTGCTTGCATTTGTAGTAGAAAATTGGTAGGATGCGCTTATTATTTCAATTTTTACTGCTATGACCCATCTTTCCACATGAGACACAAAGTAAGCTCTCTCAAGTCCACTTACACCCTCTTAAGTCATGACGTCTAGAACATATAGTGCACCTCATTTCCATGCATAGCATAGTATCATTACTTGAATTGCTGCTAGTCGAATTATAGGTCTAGTTAGTGCTACAATAGACCTCTTTCCATTGTCCTGTACCATAATACTCAGTGTCGGCCTCTTCATTAACGTTGCACAAGCTCTCTTAGTCAATTGCTCATTTGCTTTCCTACGACTCTCTTCCAGGTGTTCTATCTTATCTACTACATCCACATAAGTAGTCAATAGAAAAAGACCCCACTTCATGTTGCAAATTCAGCTCTAATAAGTGCATTATTACACATATATACTAGTGAGTTTCCATAATGTTTTTAATGGTTTTACATGTATTTTTACGAATTTGGTGCATGATGAGATAATATTTCAATTTTAGGCTTTTATGGAACAATTGAGGAGAAAAATAAGAAAAAGAATCAAGTTTCACTTGTTTTGAAGTTGAACTGGAAGAATTATAAGCTTTTAAAGTCAATAATCAATTGAAAATATTATGTTGAAGACCATATTTATTTATTCGGGTGACAAGAAAGTTACATGACACATGGTCGTGTTCTGTATTGAATATAAAATAAAGATTAAAAAGTTACATGACTTTTAGACAAGGTCATGTTGTATCCATCTGTCACCACATTTAATTTGATTGAAGACCGGTAAAGTGCAAACAATAAAATTCAATGCTTACCACGTTGAAGACTGAGGCTACCCCATCACCACTTTGTCTTTCATGGTCCAATCACGTTTGGAAGATGCCAAACACTCGATCCGCACCAGAATTCATTGCGCAAATGTTGTTCACGTCCCAGCCATGTATTAAAGCACCATTAATAGTCCACATTGAATGAGACAAATTCCCACTTTGCTACATGAATTACGGCCCACGATGAAGTCATAAAGTCTTACCACCATCCAATCAAATTGCGAAGCCCATGTGCCGTTGAAATCAATACCCCAAACGTCCCTTGCATGCAACAATTCAGATGAAGCCTAAGCAGCCACGTGAAGCTCGATGCAAGTCAAGCCCCTGCAATTGAAATCCCATCCAGAAACAACATCATGCAGCTCTTGAATTGGAACTTAAATCCGTACTGTGTATTTGAAAGTTGTAGCCATGTATATTTGTTTTGAGCCGGGCATTGAAGATCTAAAGAAAAGATAAGTGGAAAATATTTTGAGACATGTTAGAGATTTGTTTTCACATATAAATCGATTATAAAGGCGTTGAAAACACACATTCTATTCCACCGAACATTCATTCTTAGGAAATTGGAGTTAGGTTTTCTTCTTTCTTTTTCCTTTATTTATTTATTTTTTTGATATTTTAGATTATTCTTTTTAGTATTCAATTCTTATGAACCTTAGTCTTCTATCTAATTAATTTTCCTTTTTTTTTTCTCAATCTATGATTTCTAGTTTTATGCGATCTAATTACGTGTTTTCTTTTTTGTTACTTTGAATTAATATTGCTAACATATTGATTTAATATTATATTTCATATATAGAGATTTGAAAGATGATATGTGTGAATATATCTAGCGTAAGAAAGGAGCTAGTATATACCTAGAAATAGGTTGTATGTTTTCTCTGTATTAGGGTGAAACCTAATAACATAATTCACAAAAGTTAATACAATCATAGAATTATTTTAACTAGAAAGTGATTTTAGTTAAATACTTGAAGATTAGGTACTACTAATCTCGAGAGAGATATTAGTATAGTTTAGGAATTTTCATAGTCTAGTTAATTGGGATGAGATTGATAGATTGCATGTTTGTTTTAAGAAAACTTGTGATTAAGTAATAGGGTAATGCATTTGAAGTTAATTTAAATTATCTTGTATATTGTTATTTTTTAGTGCTAAAAGTAAAAATATATTGGATTTGGTTCATTATGATGTGTGGGAATCACTAGAAATGTCCATAGGAGGAGCAAAATATTTTGTATCATTTATTGATGATTACTCTAGGAGATTATGGGTATACCCAATCAAGAATAAATTTGATGTGTTTTCAATATTTAAGGAGTTTCAAGCACAAGTGGAGGTTGAAACTGGGAAAAGAATTAAGTGCTTGAGAACAGATAATGGAGGAGAATACAAAGACGGTGATTTTCTAACATTCTACTAGCAAGAAGGTATTAAGAGGCAATTTGCAATTGCACATACACCTTAGTAAAATGGTGTAACAAAGTAGATGAGTAGAACATTTCTTGAAAGAATAAGAGCTATGTTGAGAACAACAGGTCTAGCCAAGTCTTTTTAGGAAAAAGCAATCAAAATAGCTTGTTACATGATAAATTATCACCATCAATTGCGATTGGTTTCAAGATGCCAATGGAAATGTGGAAAGGAAAACCTGTAGATTATTCTTCTCTACATGTATTTGGATGTCCTATGTACGTAATGTACAACTCTGAAGAAAGAATAAAGTGGGATACAAAATTGAGGAAATGCATATTCTTAGGTTACACTGACAATGTTAAGGGGCATCGCCTGTGGGATCCCACTACCTGTAAGGTTATTGTCAACAAAGATGCGATATTTACAAAAAATGAATTGCAAAGTGAACAAAGAAATGAGAACACTACTAAAGAGATCACAATGATTCAGATTGATGGAACATCTAGAGAAGATAATTTTCTTATAATAGAACAAGAGCATAAGGAATGAGATCCAGATGAGGTTAATGATATAGAAGTTCAATGAACAACACGTCAAATAAGGAAGTCATCTTGGCACTTAGACTATGTTATGGTAGGCCATGATGCATATTGTCTTCTAATAGAATAAGGGGAACCATTAGCCTTTCAAGAGGCTTTGAGTAGTTCAAAAGCTTCGATGTGGATTACAACAATGTAAGAAGAAATAGATGCCTTGCATAGAAACAAGACATCAAAGCTTGTTACACTTCCTAAAGGTCGAAAAGCCATCAGTAACAAATGGGTCTATAAGATCAAACAAGATGGTAATGACCAAGTGGAATGACATCATGCAAGACTGTTGATTAAAGGTTATGCTTAGAAAGATGGTATTGATTTTAATGAAATATTTTCTCCAATTGTTAGACATACCATTATCAGAATAGTTTTAGCTATGTGTGATCTATTGGATTTGCACCTTGAACAATTAGATGTGAAGACTACTTTTCTTCATGGAGAACTAGAAGAGGAAATATATATTCTCCAACCATAAGGCTTTAAAGAACAAGGAAAAGAAAACTTGGTTTGCAAGTTAACCAAATCCCTGTATGGTCTAAAGTACACATTAAGGTGTTAACATAAGAAATTTGATTCCTTCATTATTAACCTCAAATATAACAGGTTGAGTTTAAACCATTGTACATACTACAAAAAGTTTGGGGAAGATGATTTCATCATTTTGCTGTTGTATGTGGATGACATGTTAGGTAGGTCTCAACAAAGATCAAGTCTAGGAATTGAAGGCATAATTGGCTAGGAAGCTTGATATGAAGGACTTAAGACCAACAAACAAGATTTTAAGGATGCAAATTCATTGAAATAGAAAAGATAGGAAGATTTGGCTTTCTCAAAAGAATTATCTACGAAAAGTCTTGCGGCGCCTCAACATATAAGATTATAAGTCGATCTCTACCCCACTTCCTATCGGTTATAGATTATCCTTAAGTATGTGTCTTAGTAATGATGTGGGATGGAAATGTCTTAAGTACCACATGCATTAGTAGTAGGAAGCCTAATGTACGCAATGATTTGCACAAGACCAAATATTGCTTAAGCAGTTGGAATGGTTAGTCATTTCATGGTACATACTAGTAGAGAACATTGGAGTGCTTCTAAGATGATCCTAAGATATATTAAAGGAACCTTAGAAGTTGCACTATGTTATAGAGGATTAAAGTTAATTTTTAGAGGATTTGTTAATTCAAATTTTGTAGGTAATCTTGATAAAAGAAACTCTACTACAAGCTATGTGTTTACACTTGTAAGAGGAGCAATAAGCTAGTTATCCAAATTACAGACTGTTGTAGCTCTATTTACTATTGAAGCTAAATATATGGTAACTATACAAGCAAATAAGGAAGCAATTTGGATTCAAAGATTAATGGAAGAACTTGGGTTTATACAAGAGAAGATTTCTGTTTATTGTGTTAGTCAAAGTGCTTTGCACATTACAAGAAATCTTGCCTTTCATTCAAGAACCAAAGATATAGGAGTTCAATGCCACTTTGTTAGAGAAGTATTAGAAGAAGGAAGTGTGGATATGTAGAAAATTCATACCAAAGGGAACCTAACAAATGCCATGACGAAGCCAATCAATACTAACAAGTTTATATCGTGTCAATCCTCATATGGCATATCAAAAACTTAATTAGCATGAAATTGGAAAAATAAGAAAGGTTTTGAAAGCTCACCAAAAGTGACTTTAAGCGGGAGATTATGAATGCGGTAAAGCCAGGCTTGGAAAAGTCAAACCAATAATTTCTAGAAAGTAGAAGAAAATACTAATTTTAATGTAATATTTGCTTATCATACAAATTGTATGGAATGGAGAAACTCTCTCCTAATCCATTCATAAAATAGCATAGAATTTAGTATGAATACATGTCTTTTCAATGAGTTTTATAATCTCAATTTTTAGAGAAAAATATATATATTTGTGTCTTTTGAATGTATTTCTTATTTTCACTATAAAGAAATGTATTCTCCTATTTAAGAGAGAGTGTAAATATTCTCTCCTTATGTTTAGAGAAAAGTTGTAATATTCTTCTACTAAATAAATTTTTTTCATGTCTATTTTAGTTGCTTGATTTTATTTCATAATTTCGATACCTAATAGGGCCCTTCTATTGCCTTAACATAGCCGGCCAAATGATTGTAAGTTGACATTAGTTTTCCATTTTTTTTTTTTGGATGTTTTAGTATACTATCTAATTCAAAACATTTGAAAATATTATAATCTTAAATTAATTATTGCACACCATTTAGAAATTGATATATATCCCTTAATTAACAATGACACATAACAATCCAAACATAGGTCACGCATTAATCTAAGGAAAAAAAAGGATCAGTTGATTATAGAAGCGCCAAAAATATAATCGTATTTTTGTAACTTTCCATTATTTGCTTCAATTGTGCTTTTTAGTCACATATACAAAATTTCAATTAGTGCTCCCAAACAAAATCAAAGTATGCACTAGTTGAAGGCATATTGTCTTAACTGGAGAAAATAAAAGAAAGGTTTATTGGATATTACACTCCACGTGTATACATGCTGTGATTAAGCACCAATATTAATTTATATATATATGATAGTGGAATTATCATTTATACACCACGTATATATCATGTGGCATGTAACACCTAGTGAATCATTTCCCAACTTAACATATATGTGTTATGAATAATGATAAGTGCTAATCCTTCAATGTGGGATGTGCCCATTAATTAGACAAAAGTTTTAGTGATACTAATATACCATATGGATTAATGAGTGACATACAAGTATTAATAAAATTTTAACACATAGAAGTATCTCGTACTTTTTCAAAATGTATGTGCATCCATTATCATGTGTTTCAATATCATTTGTACTTATACACCACTTATCAATCCACATGGCATATTAGTACTATTAAATCTTTTTTTCATGAGTTGGGATAACAACTACCCTCACTAATTGTAATCATTTTGAGCTTATCATAATCTAATTTTACCAATTAATACATATTATCGTTGCATAAGAATAAGCATATTACATTAATATTATTAAATTGTGTTAAATGTTAAATTATAGCAAATGTTAAAGACGATTTTCCATGAAGTAAACCACCTCGATATCTTGTCTGCCCAACAAATAAGTAGATTACAAATAACAAGCAGAATAAGTATGTAGACTTAAAACATCATTATAGTAATTCAAGTAAATAGGCTTCCTCAAGTAGCTCAAAATATTGATCATAAATGGCATTACTATCAAGATTGAGAGAGTTCATGACATGAATATATCTAATCTTAGAAGACATTACATGAGAAAGACTACTCTTATTTTCCCAAAACAAACACATATATTACACTCCAAAATTATGATATCTATGGTTAAGTAAGTGTCCCACATGAATCATGGAAAGTTACGATACTAGATTATATCATAGTGATAAATATCTCATTAATACAAGGTTGCAAGTTTTAGGCCAAATGGTAATGGGCTCATTTGTATTTATTAGCTTGTTTTTTTAATTACTTTTGGCTTGGGGCATTCATTGTGAAATATTCCACTTGAATTATAAGAGGTAGTGGTATTAGTTTTATAAAGTTATGGTGATAAAGGTTTCACAAACTCCTGGGCATTACAGTATGGATATACTCTATGAATTTACTAAACTTACTTTAACACTCTTAAACTCTTAAAAATTGACAACATAGAGAAATTTTCTTTTTTCAGTTTAAAATAAAAAATTGAAAACATTTTGATGTTTTTGTATGTAGGTAAGTGGGAAGGGGTTGGTGTTATGTTTCGTACATAGATTAAAGTTTTGGGTGTTATTCATAATATTTGGAAAAGTATTTAGAGATTAATTTGCATTTGGATCTATAAATAAGTAGGGTTATTTGAATTTCCACAAAAAAGAAAAAACTTCAGGAGCACATTCTATGACCTCTTCTCTATCTTTCATCTATGGCCTAGATATGGAGCATCCTATTGTTCAAGTCTCTAATCAACCTAAGATGGGATGTTTTATTTTTCATTTATTTTAATAATATTAATTTCCTTTCCTTATCAATTGATGTAATTGTGTATTTTGGTGTAGTGTTTAATGGGAAATGGTTTTTTATTTCTTTTAAATAACTTTTTATAATACAATGTAATGCTTAACTACCTTTATTGCAAATGTCAATAATTGTGGTAATTATTATATCTTGGTAATGGATAGTAAAGATAAGATAATAGTCGGTGCAATGATAGATGCACACCAACTAACAACAAAGATTTATGACAATATAGCATATCTCAAGAGAAGGTCCACGATAATGTCACTTTATCCTAATGTTATGGTAATCACACCCAATTTTGGTTAATTGTGTCATAAATAGTAAAATGGAAGTTATTGACAGCTTTGTTTTTAAGTTTTTACCATTAATAGGTATAAATTAGTAAAATTCAATAAAAACAAATCTATTAACAGTTTCCATTTTATCACTCATAGCATGATTTACTAAAATTGGAAATAATTTACTATATATTACCATAGAAAGCCTCTCAAATGAAAAATCCATCACACATATGAGATTTTCATTTGCTAGATATTAATGGAGACCATTAATCTTTCTTTAATTTGCTAAATCCTTCTTGAAATTACATGCAACTACCAAATCAAGTTTAGCTGGGTTTGGTTGAAGTTAATATATAAAGGTGTATATGAAACAAACCAACTCACAAATCACTCCAATTCTACTCAACACTATTTAAGTGATTCATTACTCAAGCTTGATAATGAGATTCTCTCATCAGACAATGCTATCGGTGAGAGGTTACATCTTCTAGACCCTACTACTTTTATTACCTAAGAAAACATAAGTTGCTCATCAAACAAGAGAACGTTTCTCTACTTTATGGAGCTTAGTCAAAAATAGAAATTTTGAATTACTAGAAAATAGTGCTTGCTTAGTCTCAAAATACTCCATTGAACATAAAACTTGCCTTATTTGAGCTCTCATTTGATGTTGTTATATCTTATGGAGCTTTATAAGATTATTGATTTCGTTTTTCCAATCATCTCGATTATTCATATTGAATTTATATCTTTGCAATTCTATGAACTGATATGTTTTGCAATTTTGTCAATATCTGTGAATCCAAAGCTCCATTGTAGAAAACAAGAAGTGATCAAGCTAGAGAAGGTGAAAGTTCTGTATCTCAAAAGAAAATGATGTATTCTAATTGAACTAACTAATACAAAGTTTGCTAAAGTACTTATACAAGCTATAAAGAACTTAGTAAACTAAAGATTATCCCACTGCAGGCTAATAAGTATAAAGCAAATGTACTTTATCACTACTAAAATAAATAATTCATAATGTTTACATCAGCCCTCAGATTGGATTTACTTAAAGATACAACTTAGTACAAATAAAATGTAAACTTATTTATTTAATAGGCTTTGTCAAGAGATTTGCAAACTACATCTTAGATGGCAAATGAATAATCTTCATGAAACTTACAGTAACTTGGTCTCAAGTAAAATGAACATCAGTATTAATGTGCTTTGTTCTATTATGAAGATAGGGATTATTTGCAATCAGTTGAGTCAAATGATTATCATAACAAAAAGAAATTAGCAAGTCAACATTCACCTGGAGATTTGTAAGAATATAAGACACCTAAAGAAGCACTTTTGTTGCTAAAGCCATGCTATGATGCTCAACTTCAGTACTTGAAGTAAAGACAATTATTTTCTTTTTAGTCTTCCATGGGATCAATCAATTCATAACAATATACAAAATCCACTAATAGACTTCCTATTGATGGGACGTGAACCCCAATCAGAGTTAAAATAACTAAGTAAAGACAAAGACTAGTAGTAGAATAAAAAGTCTAAGAGATGAAGTTCCCTTTAGGTAGTGAAGCACATGAAATGTTGCTCTAAATGAGATGATTGTGGTAATGATAAGAACTGACTAATGAGGTGATGCATCATAAAGGAAATATTAGGCTTAGCTAAAATGGCCTTCCAACCAAGTGTCTATAGAAAGAAGGATCACAAAATAAGTCACTTGAGGTATTGTCAAGTTTTGAACTAATTAGTAAAGAAGTAAGGGTTGATTTAATAGCTATAATATCGGCATCATCAAGGCACATTGATAGTGGATTTTTATCCCCATTTATAACTACTTAGCACCTTACCAATCTATTTGAAATTTGAGGTTGCGCTAAGTGCAATTGCTTCACTTAAGACTAAATTCAAAGGAGGTCTTTAGCTAGGTCAACATGTCGCCAACCTATTCATGAGCAAACTAATGGCCCAAAAGGCTCAGGTTACTTCATCCAAGAATTTGAATTTAAAAGAAAGGGCATGAGCAGTTTTGAAACCACCAACTAGTAACTACATAACTGTTTACCTCTCCTCACATTTTGCATATGATGAAATTCAAAAGTCGCCACTTGTTTTAGATAATTCAACTCCCTATCACTATGATTATAATATAAATGCTTATAAATATGGGACACGAGTTTTCTATAAGAGGTCTCTAAGCACTTTCACTACATACTTACATACTTATTCTCTAAGCACTTGAATACTCTACTAACTTAAGCATTAGAATGGCTACACCAGATTAACCCCAATACCCCTATAACCTCATTTCTTCCCCTTTTTACAGGAATCATCACTCTTTACCAATTTAGAGCACTAACATTTTAGCATAGTCTGTTTTGAATCCTATGATGGTAGCTAAGACATGATTGACTAAAAGTGGTGTAACAATTGCTTCTCAATAGTTTCTTAGAGGAGGGGGCATAGGGTTAGGCACCACCTTAAAGAAGATCAAGTGGCTAAGTTGGAGCAACTTTGTGCTAATTTAGCAAAAAGAAATCAAGAATTAACGAAGAAGAATGATGAGATCTTGAATTTGATCCCCATGAATGTTTTGTCGAACCAAAATTGAGAACAAGATGCTAATAATATTGATGTGTGTGATGACTCGGTTCATTTAGATAAACAGACAAGGAAGTAAGTTAAAGTGACATATGAAGCTCTAACCCCTACTCTTAAGAAATTAGATAAGGGAAAACGTCTACAATAGGTGTATCATGCAGGTCCATAGCATGTGAAAGCCCCTTCAACAACTAGTCAACAATTCATTTTATTGAAAAGTTCGTTTGCCTTAGAGATTCTTGAAGAAGCAATACCTCAGCATATTAAACTCTTACAGTTTGAGACTTATGATGGGACGAATGACTTAGAAGATCACCTGGAATACTATTGCACATTAGCCAAGTCACATGGCTTAAGCAATGTAGTTACTTGTCAAGTGTTCCCATCGACATTAAGGAAAGCTACAAGTACATGATTTAAACATTTGAAGTTGAATACCATAACATGTTTTCAAGATCTGGTAGAGGTGTTTTTACAACACTTCCTTCCAAGTAAACTTCATGTTAAGGATTCCTTCATCCTTAACATTAGCAAGCAAGAGTATAATGAGTCAATTAGAGAATATTTAGCTCGGCTTATCGCCAAGGTGGTTCAAATTCCTAAATTAGATATGGGTGTTACATTAAATGTGGTAATTAACATAGTAAAGCCACATTGGGACTTCTTGAAGTCTCTAGCAAAGAATAAACCTAAGATAGTTACAAAGTTCAAGGTTAAAGCAACTTCCTACATTTGGTAAGAGGACAATATAAAAGCTTGCATGAGGTTAACCAAAACAAATCTTATCAAAAAAATGATAAAAAAAAAAAAAGTGCAAAGGATTAGCTTGGTGACTAAGACAATCAATACTCAAAAGGGGGTAGTGGTGACAAGAAGAGGCCATGCATTCTGACCTATTTTGTTCATACTCCCTCAACTGTTCAATATTGTATATATTAATGGAAGTGTAGAATTAGAGGACATTGCAATGGCTTGAACATATGAGAGGAAACCCCTTGAAGAGAAACTTAAATAAATATTGTAATTTTCATTGTGACAAAGGACATGGTACTAATAAGTGCATATAACTCAAGAATGCTATTGAAGATGCAATCCACAAAGGTTATCTAAGAAAGTTCCTAGCTCACAATGGCAAGAATATTGAACGACCAACTTAAGGGAGAAGAGATGATTAAGGTTGAGAAGATTGGCTTCCTCAAGCTAGAAGAGAAGGTAGTAATAACAACAATAGGGCCCCAAATGGTGTTATAAACACCATAGTTGGCAAACCCTCTAGTTTGGGATAGTCCTCCTCTTTGAGCTTAACTAATGCCACAAATTATGTTTGTAATGTGCAAAGTAAAAAGATGAAGGTCAACTACTCTATAACCTTCAAGGAAAAAGATTATGAAGGCATACAAAAACCTCATGATGACATGCTAGTTATAAGTACAAGAGTAGTAACTTTTGAGGTTTGAAAGACTCTCATCAACATAGGAATTTTAGCGGATATCATATTTCAGCATGCTTTTAATCAAATGAAGCCTAAGATTAAGGTATAGTTGAGGTCATATGATTATGACTTATACACTTTCAACAACCAAATTGGTGATGACAGTAATGTAGTAGAAGATAAGGTAGACTTCCTTTTTGTCAAATGCTGGTTGGCCTACAATATGATCAAGGGTTGACCATGTAAAAATTTGTTCAACATGGTTCCCTTGACTGTGCACTTAAAGGCCAAGTTCCCTACTCCTATTAGAGTTAGATTTTGCAAAGGAGACTAACAACTTGCTAGGTCTTTATATCTAAAAACCTTCAAACGTGAGGAAGGTTTTCACATTGAAGAGAATCTAGAAAGTAAAGTAACATAGAGGGCACTAAAGAAGAAATTGAGGAAGTACAACTTGAAATTGAGTCGGAGAAAACTACCAAGATTAGGAAGTCCTTGCCAATGAAATTAAGGCAAGACTTAATCATATTCCTCTAAGACAATGTGGGGGTACTAATCATGTCAAGGGGAATTTTCTGGTTAAGGCCATAAACAACTTAAAATGGAGTCTTCCCAGTAGTGTTGTAGACAGTTTGATTGTATTCGAACTCCATAATTGATAGGCACAAATCCTAGTCCCCTTAGTTCTTTCCCACAATAACTCTAAGTAAGTTGCTTAGCATCCTATTCACCACTTCAGTCTAGCCATCAGTTTAAGGGTGGCTACTAAAGTTGAACACAAATTTAGTTCCAAGTCTTCTCTAAAGAGTCTTCTAAAAATGACAAGAATTTTGTGTCTTTATCTGAAACAATAGTCTTCAGTATTCCATGTAGTCAAACAACTTCTTGCAAAAACAAATTAGCAATATATAAAGCATCGTTAGTCCGATGACATGGAATGAAGTACGTCATCTCGATGAAGTGGTCCACTACAACAAATATAGAATCTTTCCCTTTGGATGTCCGGAGCAATCCTAAGACAAAGTCCATGCTAAGGTTGGCTTAAGGTAAGGTTGGCGTCAATAAGGGCATGTATTATCCATAAGGCCTCCTCTTCCCCTTAGCTCACTTACAAACTTCACAACCAACAACTACCAACTACCTTATGGACATCCTTAGCCAAACCTAACCAATAAAAGTTCTTCTTTAGCAAATTGGTTATCTTGGTCTCCCCAAAGTGACCCGATAATCCACCGCTATGAGCTTCGCTGATTAATAGCTCATGCGTAGAATAGTTTGGTATACATAACCTTCGATCCTTGAACAGATAGCCTTCCTTAAGATAGTATCCCTTAACAGTAATTCCAACCTTGTACTGTTCTATGATAGGGCCGAAATGAGGGTTATGAGCATACTGTTCAATGGTGAGTGAAAATCCCAATAATTTTTTCTATAAAGTAGTCAGCAAAGTTTGCTGTCATGATAGAGTGTCGATGACCACATTTATGCATTCCTTCTTGTGCTAAATGATGTACGAGAACCCTTCCATAAACTCTAACCACTTAGCTTGTCTTTTTGAGAGTTTGTTATGACTCCCAAGATGCTTCAAAGACTTATGGTCAGTGTAAATAACAAACTCTCATGATAGTAAATAATATTACCAAACAGTAAAGGCTCGGAAAAGAGAGTAGAACTCCTTTTCATATACAGAATAGTTCAAGATAACACCGCTAAGCTTTTCAATGTGGTAGGCGACAAGTCGTCATTCTTATGTTAGGACGGCGACAATTTCAACTCCCAATGCATCACATTTTAACTTGAAGGTGATGGAGATCAAGTGACATTGAGCTTCAAAGAACTAACCACATTCAACAATCTACTACAAGGAATTGGAGGTTCGATGACAAGATCAAAGTCTAAATAGATGAAAGAAGCTTTGAATGGATTAATATTGGAAATTCAAGAAAAAGAAGTTGTTCAAAGAGAGTCCAATAAAATACATCTAGGTGCTACTCAAGTGAAGTTTAATTTACTACAGGTTCAAGTTAAGTTCCATGAAGAGTTAGAGGTGATTGAAGGACCTGTAAAAGAATTGAAGGCTGCCTAAAATCAAATCAAGCTACCAGCCTTGCTGAATTGGAAAGAGGCCTACTTTAATTGCAAGGAATTGATGTTGTTGTTATTTGATTTAATCACATGTGTCCTCTTTTTTTTTTTTTTTTTTTTTTGTTTCCATAAGTTAAAGCTATGCATTACTTTTTATTGATTTTATTTATTTATTTCCTTTACGTTTCGTTTTTATTGGAAATAGACAAATATATATGTATCTCTCGGCTGAAATAGGGGTCAGAACACTTTTACTTAAATGAAATATTATATTTGAGAGTTCTTCTTATTTTTGGGGAGAAAGACTTTCTTTTAGTTCTGGTGAATAAAACTAATTCGATTTCTTCAAAATTAAATTTGGGGAAATCAAAATTAGATAACTTAAGTTCTAATTAACAGGTTTTATTAGGGTCAAGTTACGCAATTTGCACTTGCTTTAATACAGTCCTAAGGTTTGTTCCAATTTAGATAATTGGGTCTTAGATCTCATATCTAAGGTTCGTGTCAAAAGGGCTTGTCAAAATCTGGTAGTGATAGGACAAGTGCTAAGGTGAGCTTCCCTTTGATTTCTTGAAAGCTTTGCTCAGCTTGGTCGTTCCATCTAAATCCTTCACTCTTCTTTATCAGCTTGGTCAAGGGAGCGACTATTGTACTAAAGTCCTTAATAAATCGCCTATAAAAGGAAGCTAGGCCATGAAAACTTTGAACTTTAATAGCATTCTTCGGCATCAACCATTTCAAAATAGCTTGGATCTTCTCCCCATTTGCTTAGATTCCTTCCCCTCATACGTTAAACCCTAGGAAAATCACCTCATTTTGGTAGAACATATACTTTTTCACATTCCCATACAACTTCTCAATTCACAAAATGTCAAATACTTTACGGAGATGTTGAACATGGTTGTTCAGGTTGATGCTATATACCAGTATGTCATCAAAGTACACGACGACACATTTTCTAATTAGGGGGCCATCACATAGTTCATTAACCTCATGAATGTGCTCGGCACATTAGTAAGTCTAAGCGGCATTACCAACCATTCGTAGAGATAATGCCTAGTCTTAAAGGTAGTCTTCCACTCATCACTTAGTCTTATGTGAATTTGGTGGTAACCATTGCATAGATTAATCTTCGAGAATATTTTTGCACCATGAAGCTCATCTAACATGTCATTAAGCCTCAATATCAAATATCTGTACTTAATAGTAATTTGGTTGATTGCTTGGCTATCGATGCACATACACCATGAACCATCTTTCTTTGAAATGATCAAAGTTAGTATTGCGTAAGGATTTATGCTCTCCCTCACATATCTTCTCTCTATGAGCTCATCTACCTATCTCTTCAGCTCGACAGCTTACTTAGGGTTCATTCTATATGCAAAGCAACACTTGGTTGTAGATCAATACAATGCTCAATACCTTAGACTAGAGGCAATTCTTCAGAAAACTCATTTAGTTGGCTTCGGATTTCATCAAGAATATCCTCTAATTCTTTCATCTCCAATAATCTTTTGATCAACAAGAACATAAGCTCTTCAGCTTTTTTAGCAACTCAAAGCTCTCTTTGGCTCATAACTAAGGTCTTCTTCTTATTAGCTCGAGTGAGTTGATGATGGGTCTCATTTACTTGGGATGGGGTCATGGGTTGCAACGCGATCCTCTTTCCATCCTTAATAAAGGCATAGGTGTTCTTGTATTTGTCGTAAGTAACACATCGGTGGAACAACCAAGGTCATCTAAGTAACAGGTGTAAAGCTCCCATAAGGATGACATTATAAACTACTTTGTCCCTATACACGTTCCCAACACTGAATGGTATGGTCACTTGTTCAGTCATGTGTAAAGCTCCCTTATCGTGAAGCCAATTGAGTTTGTATGGTTAGGGATGTTTCGAGGTTAGCAGTCTTAATCTCTACACAAAAGACTACATAACAACATTATTATAACTCCCTCCATCTACTATAATGGTGTACAATTGTCCCTTTATCGTACATTTAGTATGGAACAAATTTTCCCTTTGGTCTTCCTTGGAGCTCGACAAGGAACTCAATACTCATCTCAAAACTAGGTTCATCACTTCTCCCTGGTTAACATAGACACATGTTTCCTCTTCTTCCTCAGCTTCTACCTCTCGAACATCCTTCTCCTCCTCAGGCTCACTATCGTTGGTGCTATCCATTACATCTCCTTGGAGCACCATGACACATCAATTTGTATACTTAGTGGTCATGTGTCCGAAACCTAAGCATTTAAAGCACTTCACCTCACTAGCCTTCCATCCGGAGATTTATCCTTTCTCATATGTTCTTAAGGTCGGCCTAGCCTTGATACGGCTTGGTTGACCTGCTCAGCCTAGCTGGCTTGCTCAGATTTCATCTAGTAGGTCATTCCTTTCTTTGGTTTAGTATGGCTTCCACGGCTCAGCTTGAATAGGTTAGCCCAATACAAAGGCTTAGGAGAATGTTAGCCTAGGTTGGCTCGAAGCATTTCTCTTCTACTTTTCAACTCTCTATACAATCTTGACCGCCTCTTTCAGGGTATAAAACCTTTACATTTCTACAATGCTGTAAATCTCATACTTGAGCCTAAAAATGAACCTTGATATTATGTGAGCCTCAAGTTCTTCTACGTCAACTTGGATCATAAGCATTTGGAACTCTCTTATATAGTCATCAATAGATCAACCTTCTTGGTGAAGTTCCTACAACTTTGCAAATGTACCTTGTAAGTAGGTCTCAGGCACAAATTTACCCCTTAATAACCTTTTCATCTCATCCTAGGTCCTTACTCCTCCTCATCCATCCCTTTCCCTAGCTACGTTCAGATTTTTCTACCACATTATGGCATACCTAGTAAAGTTTAGTGTAGCAAGTCGGACTTTGATAGCATATGTATATCCATAACAATCAAACACCTTCTCGACCTTCTCTTCCGACTCTAAGTATTCATTTGTATCTCTACTTCCATTAAAAGGTAGGACTTAAACCTTGATATTGTTTAGCCCTCAAGAAGCTCAATGTCCTCATCTATGTACTTGGTAATAGTCAATTTCTTCTTCTTCTTCCCCAAATCCTTTAACATCTAGCTCCTCATCACCTTCCTTAATCTCTTCTAACTCCAGTCTTCATCCAATAGCTTGGTCTACTACTCCTCCAGCTTGTTGTGGTCGAACTAAGCTATTGGTTCAATTACCTTGGCTACAGTATCTCTCAAGGGCATTTTCTTATAGGTTATAGTGCTATACACCCTAAGGTTGTTGTCTGTTAACTTGCATCACTGTAACTAGACTCTCAATAAGGTTTATTAGTTTGTTAAGTTTGTCATCAACAAACCTTGGGGTATTACTACCATTATGACTATGACCAGGTTGTGCACCATTACTCTGGTCACCAACAATACCTTGAACACTCGAATTTGACATTATATAATACTTCTTGAATAGCTTGACGACTTACTGACTTACTAACAACTTTAATACCCAATAACCACTTGAACAGAATAGAAATAAACTTGCTTTGTTTTTGTAATGAAAAACATAGTAAGAATAGAGTAATAGTGAAACCACACTTAGCAACAAACAAATCTTCACTACATAACTCATAATCCTAAACTTATTCAACATGAACACACTATGGTAACTACAGAAGGAACACAGTAGCCACTAACAACAAAGTGAACCAAAAACTCCATTGCAACTTCACACACTCCCTTTTGGAATCATGCTTCGATACCAATGAAGTGATGTGTCTCTAAGGTTGAACATACAAAAAGGCATCGCAATGAAGTGAACCAAAAGGAACAAAAGAAAAGCTAGCAAAATTCAGGTAGCTACCAATTGGATATGATGCACCATTAGATCCTACTCGACCTACAATTTGTCAGATATGATACGCTGGTCCAAACTGAAGGCTCACTCGCCACTACTTCTTGCTAAAATGAATAGATAAGAGTTAAAGAATAATGAGAACATTAAGGTTACATAAAGGAGACGTGAATAATTTTTGTTTCTATCAATGGTTGTTTGCATACAAGTAAGTGGGGGTTTATATACCCATTCACTAAGGCTATTTTATACGTATGAAAAGACAAAGGTATTCTTACAATTAAGTTACATAGTATATTCTAAAAGGGGTAAAAGAGATAAATAACATTCAGTATGGAAAAAGAAAGAATCATTTTAGAATATTATGTCAGAAGACACGTGTCACTTGGTGGCTAGACATTAGAAATATGATAAAAAGTAAGAAAAAGCAGAAAAGCATTGCAGTTAGGGGTTGACCTGATCTAGATCAGGTCGGGAGCCAATTAGTCTTGTAAAGAAGTCAATTGAATTGGAGTCAGATGTCTGTAGTCGGTTCAGGAGCTTGGCTCAGCTAGTCCTAAGCTATCTTCTAGAATAAAGCATCACTGCTGAGTAGAAGCAGATCTGACACATGTGAGGATTTGGTAACCAAGTTGGTAGGAGATTAGATTAGAATAGAAATCCCTATCTCGAATATGGCTTCAAGCTAATGTTCTCCGCGTGAGTCCTTAGAGTCCTCTAGCTTGATTACGTATGATTGGTCCATGGGGTGATTCTTATTACGGCATCTTGTCAGCCTTTATGAAACTTTTGATACATTAAGAAGGTACAACATGAAGCTGAATTCACAAAAGTGTGTCTTTGGAACCATGTCAAGCAAGTTTTTTGGTTATATGGTAAACTTAATGAGGCATTGAGGCAAATCTAAAAAAGATAAATGCTATAAAAGATATGAAGTCCCTATGTACCATTAAGGAAGTCCAAGAGTTAATAGGTTTGATTACAACCCTAAATAGATTCATATAAAAAGTACAAACAGATGCGTCGGATTTTTCAAGATCTTGAAAAACCCCAAAGAATTTAAATGGATTGATGCCAGCCCTAAATAGATTCATATCAAAAAGCACAGATAGATGCACCGAGTTTTTCAAGATCTTGAAAAACCCTAAAGAATTTAAATGGACTAATGAATGCAAGGTTGCATTCTAAGAGTTGAAGAATTTTCTATCATCTCTTCTATACTCTCAAAACCCATCCTTGGAGAAGATCCATTCCTTTACTTATCCGTCAATAGCTAAGCTCTTTTCTTTGTACTAGTTCGTGTTGATGGGAAGGAGTATAAGCCAATTTACTTTGTAAGTCATATACTATAAAGACTAAAGCAACAATACAAAAAAATAGAGAAGTTTGTCCTCACCATAGTGATATTAGCTACAAAATTAAGACCTTATTTTAAGGCTCATCTAGTTATAGTCCTTATAAACCAACCATTATAGCGAGCCTTGTAGAGACCTAACTCTTTAGGTAGAATGTTGAAGTGTTCCTTGGAGTCTAGTACAAACTAAGAATGATATTGACAAAATTTGTCATGAAATTTACTAGTAAAGAAGATAGTATGAGTTACTTGAGAAGCTTATGTAGAATTTGTATGTTGAAGGCTTATTGACTCAAGAAGGTTGTAGAGTAAGCCTTATCTTATAGGGGTAGGACAACTTAAGAGTTCAATATACACTAAAGTTTAGATTTCTGACTAGTAATAATAATGCCAGGTATGAAGTACTGATTACTAGACTAAGACTGGCTAAGTAAGTTAAAGCTAAAAGAATAGAAGTGTTTTTATATTCGTAAACTATTGTTAACCAAGTTAAAGGAGACTATGCTACGAAAGAGGAGATAATAAGCAAGTACTTGACCATAGCACGAATGCTCATGAAAGAATTCTTATCTTTTACCGTTATGAAGATCCCAAGGGTCTAGAATGTTGTTGTTGATAAACTATCTAATCTAGCCTCTACCTCACTTCTAGATTTGAACTATTAGCTATTTATCAAGTATCTGCTGAACAAGAGCTTATAGACATTAAGGTGTAGTCTCTTTCAAAAGAAAGGTCCTAGATGGATCCAATTGATGAGTACTTAAGGGATGGGGTACTTCCTTTTGATAAAAAAGAAGCTTGAAAGCTCATATATTAAGTCGCAAACTACACTATGATTGATTACCAACTTTATAAGTGTAGCTTCAATCACCCATATCTTTGCTGCCTTATACCTAAGAAAGCACAATGAATTCTCTCCGAACTACATGGAGGGTATGTAGTAGCCATGTTAAGGCTTAGACATTATGTGTTCATACATTGAGGCTTGGTCACTATTGATCAACTATGAAGGAAGATACTAAGACTATGGTTTGATAGTGCTCACAGTGCCAAAAGCATGAGGCCTTGAGTAATACACCCTCTAATGAATTATACAGTTTGTCTAGTCCCTAGCCTTTTACCTAATGGAGGTTAAAAATTCTTGGGCCCTTCCCTAAGGCAACTAGACAATGACAATTCATATTAGTTGCAATTGATTATTTTACCAAATAGATGGAAGTCAAGGTAGTGGCAAAGATAACTGAGTAAAAGGTGGACTCATTTGTGTTAAATTTCATCTTGCAAGGTTTGGAGTCCTTAACGTGATTATAATTGATAATAGCCTGTAGTTCAACAATGATAAATTTTAGGCTTTTTGTGAGAAGCATAACATATAGCTAAATTACACTTCGATTGCTTACCCTCAAACTAACAAATAAGTAGAAGTAGTTGACAAGACTATACTATATAGTTTGAAACAAAGGGCAAATCATGCTAAAGGAATATGGATCGACGAGCTTCCAAATATTTTGTGGGGATACAAAACCACACATAGGACATTAAAGAGAGATACTCTATTTAGGTTGGCATTTCTATTAAAGGCCATCTTACTCATTGAACTAGAACTATTAAGTCTACATACACAAAGATTTGACATCATGGTAAACTAAGCCAGCCTCATAGCCAATTTAGATGCCATAGAGGAAATTAGGGATATTGCAAAAGCAAGGATTGCTGCCTATCAACATAGGGTGGTACAGTATTACAATCAGAAGGTCAAATACAAAGTTTTTCAACTTAGAGATTTTGTTTGTAGAAAAAGGGAAGCAAGGGGTTTACATGATGCCTAAGGAAAACTTGTAGCAAATTTAGAAGATCCAGTACAAGTCTAAGAGGAGAGATTGGATGGACAAGCTATTCCCCAAGCTTAGAATGTTGAAAATCTTAAATTATACTTCGAGTAGTCTTTTGTTAGCTTTGGTTTATTTGCAACTTTATTTTCCTACCCATTTAACTTCAAGGATTGTTTTTTAAATCTATATATGTTTATTGGACAAAAGTCCCCACCACTGTGCAATTATAAGTTATTCTTCTTAGGTTTTTATACAATGTTATATCTATATTTAAATTTATCTTGACTAGGCTATGGTTAATGGATAATTAAAAAAGTTCAAGCCTATTTGGTGAATGAACTATGCTAATAGTTCCAACTTAAAATGTTTAATGAGTTAGGATAGAAAGTCTTAATAAGTTCCTGCTTAGTATAATTAACGAACTTTTTAAGTCCACACCTCTAAAGGTTTATAAATAAACGTTCATCATCCTAATTTAACTTGGGATACGAGTACAGAACATTAGAGGCCTTTTTAGGTAAACACATCGTACTTAAGCTAACTAAACAAATAGTGCATGAAACAAAATGCAAGGAAAATGGATTGATGCAAGCAATCATGATTTTGTAAAATAAAGTTAAGACAAGTTTAATAAATTACAAAAGATAAGATCATCATCCTGATCTAACAGATGTAGAAAATAAAATTTAGTTAGACAGCTGATCAGTTGCAATCTGGTTAGAGGTGCTCACTTGGGTAGGATCTTGGTCGATACAGGGAATTTCCACTAAAGTAGGTTATTTTGAAGGTATAAGGTCCTCAACAATAGTAGGGGGTTTGTTGATTTGCTCCTGATTATCACCTTCCTCCTTGATGCCAACATCTTCTTCTTCTTCTTCTTCATCATCATTCTCATTGTTGTTAATGTCAATGAAGTTGAGATAGGAAAGGTCATAATCAGGGTGCCCTTTTAGTGGTTTCTCCTTAGCTAACTATACCCCTTCTAATAGTTTCTTTTGAAGAAACCTCTTATATCACTTACTCGGCATCATGATCTCTAAGGCCTCTCTTATAGAAAGTTTTGCCTTAGAAGCTTGCTCTAGCTCAACAATTTAAGCTACTAAGCGAGATGAGTTGTCCATCAAATTTTTAATCTTAACTCTTAATTTATAACCTAAACTTTAGCACTTCTCTTTTCACTAGCAGAGTTAGTCTTTCAATTCCTTAGTCTCCTAGAAAAGCTCTTCATTCTAAGCTTTATGGTGAGAAGTTCCTTCGAAACTTCTTTATGAGCACTTTACTTAGATGCCGAGACTCCCTTAAGCTTCTCCACCTCCATCTTAATCTTAATCCTAGCATTCTCGATGGTTATTGTCTACATTTTAGAGGCATCACAAGCCTCCTCCACTCTACATATACATATACTTTAAGGTTAGCTTGAGATGTCGAGCAAGATTAAAGAAAATAAGAATAGCACTTACCTACCTCATCTACCCCTTAGCTTCTTTGATGGTTGTCATAACATGCCCAATTGCTTATAACAACAAGGACATAAGAGTTAATGGTTGTAGATGCACTGCAGATCATATAAACACTTTGTAAAAATATAAGCTTAGATCATACAACTTCATAACTACGTATGCTTTCAAGCTGTCACTAGTCCTTTTGAAGTCCCTCTTTATAATTCTTTTGTCTTTGGGAAGAATAACCCTTCCGAGTTGAAAATTCAATTACTCTCTTTTCTTAGCCTAACTCATGTTAAGCCCGACCAACTTAACATAAATTTCTCAATGAGATTAAGAAAATGTTTTAATAAAAAATAAATTTTCAAAAAAAGGAGTTGCTATACGATTAAAATCGAGAAAAAGTGAAATTAGAGTCCATGAGTGGACAAATTCTAATTTCGGCTGTTAGTTTACAGGTTTTTTAAAAAAGTTATAGAAAAAAGAATCCAGAAATCAATTAGGCTTAAAGGGTATTTTATTAAAGCTTAAGTAGTTTCCATAAGAGAAATCCATGAAGTAATTAAGTGTATCATAAATAGATTTTCAAATAAATTAGGCTTTAAAAAGAAAAAAGAAAGAGAAGGGGAAAAACAAACTCTTTTATTATTTTAATCTGTTAAAAGTACCTACACACACACATGAAGTGGGATCAAGCTCACGTAGTTCTCAATTGATGAAAATTTTAGTTTGTTGGTTTATTTTATTTTTGAAAAATTCTTTACACTTTAAGTTCATTAAATTTTATTAATTTCAAAACAAATAAGTTTTTTGGTCCACTTTTGAAAAAATTCTAGAAAAATTTCTAACTTTTGGAAAATTCTAATTTATTTTTTTAAAAACCATTTTACAAAAAAATTGAGAAAAGGAAGCCCATCTTTATTTGAAAACACTATCAAAGCCCATAAATAAGAATTAACATAATCATTCGTAAAACATTTAATTTAAAATGATACTAATATACCTAGATCATTATGCTAACATGTTAAAAAAATATTAATAGAATATATTAACACAATAATAACATGTTAATTAAAGCACCTAAATAATTAACATAATATTATTATTCAAAATCTAATAAACAACATGCTTTTTAATTCATTAAACACAACATCAACATAAATATAAAATATCTAAAATAATTATCACAAATATATTAGATTCATAAAAACACATCAAAACAAGATCGAAACATACTCAACAACAATTTTTCATTTTTTTGAAATTTTCTTTTTATATATACATATATATATATATGTGGATAAACTTAAAAAATCATAAGAGCAAGTTGAAGGCTTACTTGCATAGTAGAAGAAAATTGGCTAGTTTGGGTGGTTTCTGACAGGTTCTCTGAGCGTAGCCGATGGCGTTGGACTCTTAAGACATCAAATTTCGAGAGCCCTAAATCAACTTCTAGAAGACCTGAGCTTTCCCCCTTTGATTTTTCTAGAAAAGAACAACCTAGTGCATAACTTCAAAACTATATATATATTTTTTTTAATCTTTCCCCTCAAAATTGATCAAATCTTTATGAAATTGGATGAAATGAAAGCTTAGGCTTTGTTCACAACCACAAGTAGGATGTTCCCAGGAATTTACTCGGATCGATTGTTCCTATAGTGAGAGAAATCAAAGAGAGAGAATGGGTTTTCAACTTTTAAGTACCTAAAGAGGGAAACTAGCATATTGTGGATTTGTAATTGATTTCTAATGAATGTGTTGCTTAGAATACATGGAGGAGGTCTCTATTTATAGTGTGGTGTCATGAGTGGTGGACAAGAAACTTTTAAGCACTAAGTGTATTTTCAATGTTCTTCCAATTTTTGCCTAAATTAGCTATGAATTTATGGAAAATTCAGGTAATTAATGTTCCTTTATCTCATTAGAGATGTGGTTTCTAGTTTTATAGGGATTTATTTCAGATTATTGCAAGAAAATAATCTAGATTTGCTTATTTTGTCTATGGTGTAATAAATAGGTACTTATTTGACATCTGAATTTTTTATTTTAATTTCTCTCAATTTTCTTAATAATAATTCACAAAATGAACTTTCCCAAAAAGAAGACTTATTGAGCTTTCATTTCCATATTTTTTTAGATTTTTTACTTAATAAATGATGCTTGAAATTAGGTATAAAAAATCAAGATAGTTGTTAAAATAAAACTCATCCTACTATGCTTATTATATGCCTTGGAACCAAGTAAGGAAGGAGAAATTTGACCATTTGCTATCATGTGTCGCCACGTGATTAGTCTATGTGGTGCTTGCATGACAACCATGTCACACCGCATGGCACTTAGAAATAGGGCACCGCCCAACGGGTGACATATGTTACCATTAGAAGGTGATATGTCAGTATTCTTCTTTTATTTTTTTTCTTTTCTTTCTTTCCTTTCCTTCTTTCTCCCCTTTTTTTTCCTTTCATCCTAATCACTAATTGTATGTTGTTTCTCCATTTTCAACTTTTCCCTCTTTTTTTTTTTTTTTATTTTAACACTCGAAATACAACCCAATTAATTATCCATCTTATAAAAATTCACACTGCACTTTTTAATAAAATATGAAGTCTAATAAACATATACTCAAAATATTTTCAAAAGTTTCCTAATTTGACTAAATTAGGTTTTCGATTTTTACTAGTGCTCAGTTTTTTATTTAAAATTTCAAATGGTCATAAAATGTTCATTTTAACTTCGATTGAGAGATGATTTGAGACTACAATCTCTTTGAAAAGTATACTTTCAAAATATTTTAAAATGAGCAGTTCGAACTTAGCTTAAAAATTTCGATTTTTAATAAATATTCATTTTTATCTGAGATTCCTTATTCAATTAAATCATATATACTTATTTTGTCTCTAGAAGCCATTGTTGATCTTAAAAAAAACAAAAACAAAAACAAAAAATATTTCTACCTCGAACAAACTTAGATGGACCACCAGGAATTTTGTTTATTGCAATTTTTTTTTTTAGATTTTTTTAGGTTTTCATATATATATATATATATATATATATTCCTTTTACTTATTTTCCAATTTTTTTGTATTTATTTATTTTTTACCTTTTTTTTTTGGTTTTTTGTTGGTTTTTTAATTTTTTTTTATATTTTTCCTTTTTTTTTTGAAAATCAAGGAATTCTAAGCATAGGGGACAAAAATAAGTGTCTATAAACCTCTTCCATTAAAGCTAACCACTTCATCTCTCCTAAAATATGATCGGTATTGAGAATCCTCTAACTCTAATACAAAACAAAGTCATAGCTGTCCTCCTTTTGTGATACAAAGTCTATAGAATGGATTCCAAGAACCTTCACCACATGCGATGGAGGGGCTTCACGTGCATTATCCTTAGAGTCCCTAGTTAAGCCATCCAAACCAGGGTCCTTATATCTCTTTGCAAAAGAGCCCATCTCATGCTCTTTTCCATTTCTCTTCTTCAACCAATGTGGAGAGGTTGGCTCAAATAATGCTGAGCTCAAGACAGGTGAGCTCAATAGAGGAACTTCAAGCTTTGTTGCTTGATCGGCATTCTTGATAGGTTTTTTAGTGGTAACCACCCTAGACTTTGGCAACACTTTCTTTTTCCTAGTGACTTTAGGAACATCCTTCTGCTGTGGAACCCTTTCCTTATTAAGAGGTTGGGCGGAATCCCCAGCCTTCTTCTTCTCAATGCCTTAAGAAGCATCGCCTTGTCTAGTTGTAGCCTTCGTAATGTACATGTCTAATTTCTTCTTTTTGGCCTTTACTTAGACCAACTGTTTCATTGGGTCGACATCACCAATATCCATATTTGTAATAAAGGAAAGGATCAAATTTGAACTACAAAGTACAAGAAACTTACGAAACAGTGATGAGCAAAGCTCAAAGAATTAAGATCCTCCCATGAATCGTCTTAATCAGCCTCTTACTACTAGCTTGGCTTGGTATAGCAAGAAGATTATGACGTACCCTCCTCTTTTTCATCAGAGCAAATTGGTTCTCCATTCTTATATTGCTGAATAACTATCTTGGCATCCCAGCAAAAAATTTATCATGCTGCCTTCCTTGGATCTTCATTGTGGCTATAGCGTCATTAGGGATTAGCTTAATGTCTTCCATCCTAACGGGCTCTATCCATCTATTCCAAAAGCCTAGGTTCAAGTCCAACCTAATTAGCACAAATTTATCATGCCAATTGTGAATCTTGGACTCTAAACCATCCATAAACTTCTTTCTATATCAAGTGCAAACATAAAACCACTTGTCCATGTGGCACTTTATTGTAAAGAAGTATATAAAGAGTTGTATGGTAGCTTTGACTTCTAATTGCTCACAAATTATCTCAAAAGCAAACAAAATCTCGTATGTGTTCAGTGAGAACATACTTAGTGGTGCTAAAAAATAATTGAAAAAAGCCCTTTGAAAATCAAAAAAAGGAATACGCAAGTCGAACTCAAAATACTTTGAATATAAATGAAATTCATGGTTGTGGGGAAAACAAACTCTCTTGTCCCTCCTTGGTTTTCTAAGTTTCCATTCCCTAAGAAGGCTCTCAAAGTAATCTTTATACTTGGACATAAATTCTCTATCAGTACCACTTTAAACTCCATTTGGTGCATTGACATCATACATAATGTTGTTGTAAAGATACATCATAGATTTCTTATCCTATCCATCATCAAGATAAACTTCCTTAGGCAAAGCTTCAAATGAGCCAATTTCTCATACCGATTTATGACATTGCTACAACTCGAAGCCGAGCCACTGGAAGTCGAAGCCAACCCTATCATTTCATAAGGGGAAAAGGAGTAGCTTCAGAATCATAGGGATATGAGTTGTCACATCCCAACATAGCATAAGATGTACCATCACACAAGAATACCTGTTGAACACTTAACTCAACCTACTCATTCATCAAAAGACAACTTTGTTTACATAATAAAGGTTTACTATATCGAAGTTCAGCTAGATATTCTATTACAACTTATGTATACAACATAATATTTACATCAAAATATGAACCAACTTTTTCCTTTATTGTCTTCATAGTAATGGGATCTCTAACCTAATACAGGTTTCATATAATAGTCGCTGACTCCGACTCACACTCTCAGTATACATATGCCCCATGCATGTAGCATACATAAGTGTTGGGCTCCTTCACGATATAGTTAACTTGAGGACAAAACATTTTATCCCCTCAGCTACCGAAGCTGAGTGAGAGTGGATAACAAACAACATAATATAGACAATATGATAGACAATACTACATATCACAACTGAAACATTTCAATCATAACTCGCAAGTTTAACTTCATATATGCATTCGCCCAACTGGGTCCTTATTGCCAAAGATGCAGCATGCTGTGCTCATGCATGTAGCATACATCAGTACCGATATCTGGATACAACGTCTAGGAACCTAGGGTAACAAGGAGCTGCCTGAGAGTAGGACCCCCACCTAATTGAACTACACACTGTAGTCTATCATTTTCAAAAAAGGCAATAAGGAGTTACCTAGGAGTAGGACCCCTAACTTTACAAAATTAGACTACATACTGTAGTTCACTAAATCAAAGTGGTAACACTGCTAAATTAGACCACATACTATAGTTTACTAAATTTGACTATCAAAATAGTCCTAATGCTCAAGCAATGCAATCTATATGCTTCCAAAAATTGAGTTCATAAAGCCATGCTTTTTCAATGATCATTTGGAAGCTTCATTCTGAAATTTCTGACCTGTAGGTCCCTTTTTGTGCCGTGCCGTGCCATGCCATGTCGTGCCGTGCCTTAATATGCAATAGTAACTCAAGAATATCAATTAACACAATCAATCTTTAAGTTTTATTTAACCTAGTGATTTGATTCTGGTTTTCAAACTCTTCCTAGTGGAATTCCAATATCTTACTTAGGGTTCACTTAGGTAAATACTCAGAAGATTGAGTTAGATCACTCAACTTCCTTAGTTAGCACGATCAATCGTAAGCACAAATCATCACCCAACATAGCCATATAACAGTTTAACCAAAATACAGCTATTGTCATTCAAAATCACCACACCAGCACCCATTATAGTAGCATATCAATTTACCCAAGATATATCCATATTCAATCAATACAGCATTAAATGACACATAGTGTTATGAGTAAAGATATATCTACACTAAACATGGGTTAGATCTATTTACCTAGGCTTAGCAATAGCGCAATATTCTATTCTTCGTCATGTGGTCCTTCTTTACTTATCATACCTATGAAAATATGACACGGTTTTCAAATCAAGTGTAGGTCAAACTTGAACTATTATAAGCTTTCATTTCCGCGTTTTTAAACTTCATTTGATCATATTTTACTCATTTATTATCTGATTTTAGTAAACTTTATATCGTCATGATCATCGTTTTGAGTACTATTAATATATATTAAGAAATAAGATTAATCAATATTTTCAAAAACCCAAAAATACCCTTTTCTCATTACAACTAAACCATACGTTATCTTAACTCCAAAATTGACCTAATTAAGCTTTAGTACTAAACAAAAAAACCTAAAAATTATACTTTCCAAACTTGTCCAGCAACACTTATTATACCCCTAAAGTGTTTGTTTGTCATAGATTTAATAAACTAGTTACTATATTACATATTAAGCTAATATATAAGTTTATACTAAGAAAATACATAATAAATAGTATACGAGCTCGATTAATTTCATGAAAAATTTTAGACTTACAAAAATATGTAGTTTAATTATTGACCATGAATTATACTAAAATAGCTATTATATATTTTTATGAAAATAGCAATTTTAACTCAAAATTAGCAAAAATTAAGCGAACAAATGAATTTAATCACAAGATAAAATTCAAGTATCCCAAACATCATTATGAACATCTAGAAATCATAACAGATAAGGCTCATGCTTTGATTTTGTTAAAAACTAATTAATTCACTAAAATAGCGAAATTACCAATTTTATCCAAAATAATTACAATAAATAACAAACAAAATTATTTTAAAAAATTATTGTTATTTAAATTAAATACATATATTTAGTATGTTACGTAAAAATTTTCAACTTGAAAGAACATTATTTACTATTTGTAAAATTTAATTCAATTTTCGTTCAAACAAAGCCATTTCTTAAGGACCTTATATTTCAAATAATTATTCCACTAAAATAAAATTATTAAATTATTATAAACATAAAATAACTCCAGAAAACCAAGTTTCATAATTAAATAACATCATTTTCTATTTTTTAGAAAAATTACAAAATTTCGACTGGAAATCACCTAAATTGGCCACCCTTCGGCTACTTAACCTTATCAGAACACCCCCTCTGATGGTGCTTTCCTTGACTATAGAAGGCCACCACAACTTCATACCAATAGCCTATTGAACCACCCTAATCAGATTTCGTACACTATTTTTGTTCTAATTTTCTTTTTTTCTTTTCTAATTTTTCGAGTGATTTTCTATTTTTTCTAGAGTTCCAAATGTTGTTTTTGAAGTGTATAAGGCCTATTTATATTTTTTAATTGGATAAGAATTTATAAAAATTGGACATGTAGCTTATATAGGTCATTTTTTTGGATTTTTAATGCATAAGGTGTTATTTCCTCATTTCTTTGCTTTTGACTCATCATCCAAATTAATCCTAAGTTGCCACGTAGGTATGATGACTCATCCTTGCATTTTTTTATTAATTTTCCAATTTTTTATATTAATTTACCTTATTTAAATAATAATTTCCTATTATATATGTGTATTTAATTCAAATAATGCATGTTCTATGTTAACACATGTGTAATTCAACTTCATTTATTATTTTTATAAGTTAAATAACTTATCTCTAATATTTCGCTATATTTAAAATCTCGAATTTCTCATTTTTGATAATTATTGGCTTTTAACGATAAATTGACGATTTTCTCAAATTAAGATTGTTATATAGCTTATTTTGAGAAATTGACTTTACTTAAATTACTTTTCTAACTTTACTGTAAAGTTTAAAATAAAATAGATGTCACGCCCCGAACAAGAAGAGTCATAACAGTCCCGCCGTGTAAACTAATTTAAGATAGAAGCTGACCTCACAGCTGCTATCGTAGACGCAGTTTACACAAGGCGCACAACTCAACCAGTTTGAAACGTCTGTTCTGACATCTGTTAATATCCAAACCTGTGGTAGAGCTTTAACAAAATACTTGTTCTATACAATCTGTAGTTTAGTACTACAACAGTAATTATACAACATTTCACGTCCAAGGGTAAGGATTACAATCAGAGTCTTTTAAAAACCACAGGTTATACGATTTATATACAATAAGTTAGAAAACTAGTGGGCTCCCAGGGAATTCCCATTTAGTTTTCTTCAAAACTTAAAGACAAAGCAAAAGCTCAGGTTCAGTTAAATTCCTCGTTCCTCA
>JAMXBB010000003.1:107310616-107412521 GCA_024138015.1 Lumnitzera littorea
TAAATACTCCAATTTCTAAGGGCAAAATTGGGATTTCGGATCATTATTACTAAAATCTAACTTCACTGTAATATCTCGACTAACTTTTTCATTCTAGTTGCAAAGTTTGGGCTCAATTGGATAAGTTACCCTAAAAGCCCTAAATCTGAGCTCGGTTATCTTAAGCTCAATTTTGGAAGCTTACAATAGATATTATAGCCCAGCACCCTAAATTTAGGGGCTTGGATCCTAGAATTATTGAACTAGTTGGAGAAACCTGAGATATTACGTGAGTAAATCTTACTCTTAGCCATACCTGAGATGTTTGAGAGCTTTGAAAAAGTTGAGAAACATAGCAAGGCACAATTTGTCATAAAACACAACTAAAAAAAGGAAATGTTAGGTTTTTGAGGATTTTATAAAGAAGGAAAAGGAATGATTTAGTTTCTTGGGATTAAAATAACAGTTTCTAGGATTAAAATTTGATTTGATTGAAAGGAATGAAGATGGAGAACACATGTATATAGTCCTAATCTAATGGATGTGGTATCCCTAGCAGCTACAGAGCATGCAGGAGGTAAAGATAGCTGACATAATAGCTGTCACACATACGTATATTGTAAGTGAATAGATAGGAAAGTAAGGAGTTATGACCATTGAGTAGAGAGCTTGAACGTCAATAGCAATAAATTGGTATAAAACATGAAGTAAAAATTAGGAAGTATTTGTAAACAACCCAACAATCTTGCTTAGCAATTGTCGAGTCCTATTTCAGTTTTCTTTAATTTAATCTATATTAAGCCTAGTTCGTTTAATATAAATTAATCAATATAAAATTAAGGAAAAAAAAAATTTTCTTTAAAAAATGTTTAGAAAAAAAATTTGAATTGCCAATCGGTAAAATTGATATAAAATTCAAATTAGGGAATTTGGGTGGAAAAACTCTAATTTAGCCACTAATCTACCAATATTCTAAAAAAATTAATTTTTTAGAAAATTTAACTAGAAAATTAAGATTCGAAGACTAACTTATTAAAATAAAGTCACCATGTAAAAAAAAAAAAACCAATGGGCTTTTATTTTTTATAATTTTTTAAAGATGCTAAAATATTCAAAAATATAAAAAATGCAATTAAAAAGAAATTTTAAATAATTTTTATTACGAATTTTCAAAAAGAAAAAAGAATTTTTTTTATATGGTTATCTTGGAGGTATCTATGTACTTGCTAATTGAGATCAAACCAATATATTTTTTTTTTCTTTTTGAAAAGATTTAGTGGATTGAATTTTTTTTTAATTTGAAAATCGAGCTAGATTTACGATATTTGACAATTTATTATTTAAAAAAGAAAACTTAAAAGATCTAACTTAATGAAGCTATTAAAAGAAAACCTAATCAACTAAATCTTTTGAAAAAATTCAAATTAATATTTTTATTTTAAATTTTTTAAAAAATCACTACGTACCAAAATAATTTATTTTTCTAAAACCCTAAATACAAGATTTATGTGGATCTACTAAGATATGAAATTTAGATACACATTTTTATCAAAGATATTAATCTTAGAAAAGATATGTATCCATGTCTAAAAATACAATTTTGATGAAAAAGATGTAATTTTCATGAGAAAAGATGCAATTTATCGAAAAAGAATGCAATTTTATCTAAAGAAAACTAATTAAAAGCCTGCATTAAATGATTAACTCAAGTTAGTAAGACAATGCAATTAAATAATTCAACCAACTAGATATAACAAAAAATTCTACTACTTAGATGGGTTAGAAGAGGAAAAGAAAAAAAACTTACATGGATCACGTTGAATTACCATTCGTCAAGGTGTTGCTAATTGCGTGTTGTTGACCGCATGTTGCTGATCGCGTGTGGGATTGTGCATAGAGTGTCGTGCAATGTAGCGTATGTGAGATAAGGCATATGTGAGTACTGTGTGGAATCGTGCATGAATGTGCAGTGGAGTGCGTATGTGAAATGTAGTGGACATGTGTGATTGTGATGTGTATATGTGTGTATGAGTTGTGAATTATGTGTGCGTGAGTGAGATGTAAGTTATACGTGCATGAGTGTTTTATGTGTGTGTGTGTGTGTGTGTGTGTGTGTGTGTGTATGTGTGTGTGTGTATGAGTTGTGAATTATAAGGGATTATGTACTGACCAGTATGTGAATTGAACTAGGATTGGGTCTAACGAGAAATAATAATCGTATGGGAGTAAAAAAATTGTTCTCTTTATGATAGGTGAATTTCCTTATTTATAAACCATCAATTTAAATTTTTTAGATCTTTTGTTGTAAAGATTCAATCTCTATGAAACTGAGTAAATCTAATTTTCATAAAATATGACAATATCCACTTTAGATTTGTTAATTTCTTGAATCATCTAATCATTTAATCAAGATTCAATCTAATCCACTCTCTAATTTTAGAAGCTTTATAATCTATTTGGGGTTTCTACCATGGGCTTAACTCAGTCTAACTTATTTTAAATTGACTACAACTTAAAATACACATGCTAACTATTTAATAAATCCCGAGTCTATTTTAATTAGTTCAATTAAAATATTTTCAAATTGGATAAAAATTCGCTTTATATTTCACTAAGCTATTTAAAAAATATTTTTTTTTAATGAAGCTCAATTTTTTTAAAGACTCAGAATTTATTAAATCGCACACATATTTTCGACTATTATTTGATCAGACCTTAAACGATTGATTGACTCAACTCGAATACTTTATATATTTTTACATTTTCAAATTTTTTCATCATTTTTTATTTTTTTTTTTCAATTTTTTGTTTATTTTTTCAAGTTTTTTGTATTTTTTATATTTTATTTTAAACTTAGCTCAAAAGTAAAAAGAGATTGAAACTAAAATAAAATGTGACAAAAATTAAATGTATACAACTGTCCCTCTTTATAAAAAAGTTTGTAAAAACTTTGCTACAAAGATAAAAAAACTTACTCATTTTTGTTGAGCATTACTTGAATTGGCAAGATAATGACTTTAAATGTCAGACAAATAGGATCCCAACTTGAAATGTTGAGTATCCTTAAGAGGATAGATATCTTTAAGGATCTGTTGCTCAAAAGGATAGATCTTTTGAAGGCAAGATAGGATGACATTTTATTAGCGATAAAATATGACAATGCTCTTATGAGTAGGCAATTCGATAACATATAGGATGGTACTCTTATAAGCAGGCGATCTTTTAAATGATTGGATGGTGCTCTATTGAACAAGTGGTCTTAGAAAGGACTGGATGGTGCTTTACTAAGCAAACAATCATAGAAAGGACTGGATGGAGATCCTATGAGCAGGTGATCCAGAAAATGATTGGATTAGATAGAATAGCATTCCTTTGAGTAAACAATCTTAGAAAGGATTGGATAGCACTCTATTAAGTAGGTGACCCAATTAAGAATAAGACAGTGATCATTTAAGCAAGCAATCCTACAAAGGACTAGATGGCACTCTAATGAACAGGTGATCTAATAAGGAATAGAATAGCGCTCCTTCGAGTAAGCGATCCTACAAAGAACTGGATGACACTCCATTAAGCAAGCAACCCAAAATGAATAAGACAATGCTCGTTTGAGCAAGCAATCCTAGAAAGGATTGGATGACACTCCTTTGAGAAAGCGACCCAACTAAGGATTAGATGACACTCTTTTAAGCAAGTGATCCTAGAAAGGATTAGATGGCTCTACTGAGCAAGTGATCTAATAAGGAAAAGATAAGACAATGCTCCTTTTGAGCAAGCAATCTTAGAAAGGAATAGATAGGAGAGCACTCCTTTAAGCAAGTGATCCTAAAAAGGACTAGATAGCACTTCAATGAGTAGGCGATCTAACAAATAGGACAACACTCCTTTGAGTAAGCGATTCTAGGAAGGACTAGATGGCTCCACTAAGCAAGCAACCTAACTAAGGATAAGATAATGTTGCTTTAAGCAAATGATCCTAGAAAGGATTAGATGGCGCTCCAATGAGTAAGCGATCCAATAAGGAACAGGACCATGCTTCTTTGAGTAAGTGATCCTAAAAAAGACTAGATGGCGCTCTAACAAGTAAGCAATCCAACATAGAATAAGACAGCGCTCCTTTGAGCAATTGATCCCAGAAAGGACTGGATGATGCTCCAATGAGCAGGCGATCCAACTATGGATAGGATAGTACTCCTTTGAGCAAGAGATCCTAAAAAGGACTGGATGACGCTTCAATGAGTAAGTGATCCAATAAGGAATAGGATAGCGTTCTTTTGAGTAAGCAATCCTAAAAAGGGTTGAATGGCGCTCCAATGAGCAAGCGATCCAACAAGGTATAAGATAGTACTCCTTTGAGTAAGCAATCTTAGAAAGGACTAGATTGTGCTTCAATGAGTAGACGATCCAACTAAGGATAAGACAATGCTCCTTTGAGCAAGTGATCTTAAAAAGGATTAGATGGCACTCCAATGAGTAGGTGATCCAATAAGGAATAAGACAACGCTTTTTTAAGCAAGCAATCCTAGAAAGGATTGGATGGTGATCTAATGAGCAGGTGATCTAATAAGGAATAAGATAGCGCTCCTTTGAGCAAGTGATCTTAGAAAGGATTAGATGGTGCTCCAATAAGTAAGTGATCCAACTAAGGATAGGATAGTACTCCTTTAAGCAAGCGATCTTACAAAGGACTGAATGACGCTCTAACGAGCAAGTAATCCAATAAAGAATAGGGCAGTGCTCCTTTAAGTAAGTAATCCTAGAAAGGATTAGATGGTGCTCCAATGAGTGAGTGATCCAACTAAGGATAGGACAACACTCCTTTAAGCAAGCGATCCTAGAAAGGATTAGATGGTGCTCCAACGAGTAGACAATCCAACAAAGAATAAGATAGCGTTCCTTTGAGTAAGCGATCCTAAAAAGGGTTGGACAGTGCTCCAACAAGCATGCGATCTAATAAGGAATAGGACAATGCTCCTTTAAGCAAGCGATCCTATAAAGGATTAGATGGCGCTCTACTAAGCAAGCGATCCAAGATTACTTTAAGAAATACAAAGGATAGGATAACGTTCCTATGAGCAAGTGATCCTAAAATGGACTGAATAGTGTAGATGATGGGTTTTAACTAGATTAGTCACATGCGAGTCACACAAGTATCGTGTTACACGTAGCCACAAAGTAGTGATGTAGAGATAACACTCAATGAGATGATTAGAGAGAGAATGGCAAGGAGGAGGAATAGGCAATCCTAATGTCTCAAATGCATAAGTAACAGACAAGGGAGCCTATGGGACTCAAGACATCAACCTTGCAATTCTTGAGCAAACTAAGATCAATTCTTTTACTTGAATGTTTGATTTTAGAGAGCAAAAGTTTCACAAAGGAACATTATTTCTCTGATCTCTAGAGTTATGTCAAATGAGGAAGAATGACGAAGTACTTATAGGCTCTTGGACTTGATGACATTCGTTGGATCATCTTGATGATTGACGGACAAGATGGATCTTTACTCATTCCAGAATTATCTAGATTGAGTTTACAAGGGCCCAAGGCCAATAACCTTCCTTACGGTGCATGAGCCTACTTAGGAAATGTTGGAGGTTGACAGACTAGTCCAACGATCCCTATTCCGAGTCCACCAAGTCAAATCTCTCTACATCATCCTAATATATGGACTAGACTCCATAAGCCCTGTCACCAAGCTCAAAGAGTCAAGTCTAAATAAATAATAAGCTTTGCCCAATAATTAATATAGTAATTTTTAGCCTTTTACATTTTGCCCCTTGACCAAGAGTCCCTTGGACACATTCAAGGGGGTTTTGGGCACATCTAAAAGTTGTTTCTTCAACTGTTATGTAAGCGTATTGAATGTTGACTTCACTTGCTTGATTACTTCCAATATCTATGGAATTGACGCTTCTTTCAAATCATCGACAAGCTGAGCATGATATGCTAGTATTTATTTTGTCGTCATGGAACACATATTTTCTATATGTTCTTGTGTCGCACTATTGACTTATTGCTACCATGATATTGATTCGCCAAATAATGTATGGTGGCTCCTCTCGATATTTCTTCCTCATTTTTGTGATCATTGGCAAAAAAATAAAGCTATCAGAATATTTTTTAAAAAATGTTGGGGCTTTAGTAGTATTTTTGTCTAGCCATGTTATATATCTCATGGAACACATATTTTTGATATGTTCTTGTAAGAGTCATGTTGTGCTTCATGGAGACAATGTGGGGGTGCGGGGGCAACGCCACTGTAGTACGATACAAATTTTTTTTTTTTTTTTCATAATCCGTACAAAGGGCAACATAACATGGAGTCATAGTTCTTTACATATCCAGACCAACGAATTGAAAACAAAGTGAAAACACATATTTTTTAGATGCATTTCCTTACTCCTCATGCTTATCATATCAAAACAAATCTTCTCAAATCTTCCTCTTTTTCTTCTTTTTTTCTTTTTAAGATACTGTAAAAAATATGGCTTTAAATCTCTTCTAAAACTTCACCCATAATATTTTCTCTTTCCAAAAAACTCATATCAATATCATATCCCATTTTAGATACCAATGTATCTTTCATATCTATCAACTTCCAAAATTAAGCCATCTCCATATCTTTTCATTTCCTATTTGTAGTTACTATATATATACATACAACAATCACTAATTTTTCATTTTTTCTATGTATTCCATACTCGCATCATTCAAACTCCAGTCTTCGACTCATGAGTTCGAATGGAGTAATGCTTGTGTTGCAATACTCCTTCAGAGGAAGCACTGAGCAACTTCAATACACATCAAGACTTAAGGAATCGAAAGGCATACTTTTTTCCCTTTTTCTTAGATCATAAAATACAAGTGCCAACTCGTAAATGCTCGTGACTATTAAAACTCTTGCACTTTTCTCATAATCATCGTGAACATGAATCCCGGACATCTTAAGCTCGGACAATATTAAAACAAAGACAAGACCTGACAATCCAATATTTGATAGCAACACAACTTGTTGATCACAACCAAGTTATGAACATTCAATTGTTTCTTGTTTATTTACTAAAAAAAATGGTCATGTACTTTCCTTGTTTATTTTCTTGTACTATCGTTCTTACCTTTAGACATTAATTACCTCTACTATGTCGGTCCTTGACAAGTCGAAATCTACTAGTCATATTAGGTGGAAATGATCCTCTTCCATTATTTCAAATAGAGTCTCCTAACATTGGACTGAAATTGAAAAAAAATCTTCCCCATTCATAATGTCTTCTCATAAAAGAAATTATACCAACATTGAATATATCCTATCTTAAAAAAAAAATAATATAAGGATCTTGTGATATCATCTCATATTTCCTTACTTTTTTTCTATTTTTTTTAATTGAAATTCCTTCAAAGATAGCTACTTTTGATATTTTATCCTTAACATTTATTGTGTATATCTCATGTTATGCTTGCATGCTTATAGTCTCCTGATTTCATATCTCATTGTCCTCTGTTCTATTTCTTCATGTATGTACATTGACACTTACGATTTGAAATTCTCCACCTCATACATTAAATTGATCCTCTTTTTCTTCTTCTTCTTCTTCTTCTTTTTTTTTTTTAACTTATAGGTTCTGTCCCATAATCAACACTACTTCCAATAATGTTTTTGACAAATGGGAAAGGATTCCTAGAATAGCCAGACTTAGAATAAGGGCCAGTCATGCAAAAAGATTTACTAGTACATTCGAATAAGCGTCTACCACCGATCCCACGCCCTAGGGAAAATTGGCTAGATGAGTCCATCTTTGAAGACAAATTTTGTGACAAGACTAAATGCCATGAATTGCTCAAAACATCTCCTGCTGATGGCAAACTTCGCTTTATTGAGCAGGAGTCTTATACCGGTTCTAAGGGCCTCATTAGTGGGGATTCTGTGTTGCAGTTTAGAAATGAGAGGAAAAAGTTGCCACTTTCCAATACTCAATTTGCTTTTCTTAGCAAACACCATTGGGATGGAAGTCTTGGGTAGATTACATTACCACAAGACCAGACTACATTGCCCTCTTGAAGAAAGCTAAGGTGCTTCAAGCTATCATCACTTCTACTCGATTGCGGTTCCCACAAACGAATAGGATAGAAGTGTGGTAAGCTATTGTTTCTTGATGGAGTACTCAAACCTATACATTTATTACTTCATGGGGAGAGATTACGCTAACTCTAGAAGATGTGGTTATATGCTAACTCTAGAAGATGTGGTTATACTTTTGGACTTACATCGTATCGATAGAACCAATATCACAACTTACTTAATTTCTCATAAAGAGCACAACTTTACAAGATGATAGGAATCAACCCTCGAGACCGATCATAAGAAGCCGAGCTAGAGGACTTCAAGGGCTCACATGGAAAATACTAGCTCTAAGCCATAGTTAAGACCGGGACTCCTATCCCGATCAGACGTCTAACCGACCTTTCAGTCATATCCTTATGTATATCCGAAATGCTCTTGCCCAATAGTGAAGTCCTAATCTAGAAGGTAACCTAAGAAAGACTAGCCAAGCTAAGCTCTCTAATCGACCACTGCCGCCTGACTCTAATTCAACCGACTTCCTAACCAAACTGATTAGCCCCCGACCTAATCTAAATCAGCTCAGCTCTTAACTACCGATACTTTCTATTTTTTCAACTATTTATATTATGTTCATAACATCTAGCCATCAAGCAACATATGTCTTTCGACACAACGTTCTAGAATGATTCTTTCTTTTTCGTACTGAATACTCTTTGTCCTTTTTACCCCTTTTTAGTATGATTTATGTAACTTAATTGTAAAATACCCCTTTGTCTTTTCATACATGTAGAATAACCTTAGTAGGTAAGTATATAAACCCCTACTTTTCTTGTATGCACATTGGTATCCTTTTCAATACAGAAATTACTCATTTAAGCAACCTTAGCGTTCTCGTTATCTCCTAACTCTTATCTATTCCCTTTAGCAAAGAGTAGTGGTGAATGACCCTTTAGTTCGAACCAGTGTGTTATAACCGGTAAATTGTAAGCCGGGTTGGATCAAGTGATGAGTCATATCCATTAAGTAACTACTTGAGTTTTGCTAGTTTCTTTTCTGTTTCCTTTTTGATTCGTTCGTTGTAGTGCTTCTCCATGTGTACAATCCTAGAGATGCATTAGCTTTGCTAGTATTAAAGCATGGTTTTGTGAGAGAGTGTATAAAGTTGCAATAAAGTTTTTGTTCGCTTTACTATTAGTGGCTACCATGTTCCTTTCGTAACTATTGCAATGTATTGGTGTAATAGCAAGTGTGGTTTCATTGTTACTTTGTTTTTCATCACGAAAATAAAGTAAGTTCATTTTTACTCTATTTAGTGACTATTAGATATTAAGGTTGTTAGTAGTTTGTTAATCTATTCGAAAAATTTTTACATTATGTCAGATTTAAGTGTTCAAGGAGTTATCGATGACTAAGGTAGTAGTGCTCAACTTGATAGTGGTCATAATTGTAGTAACACCCAAGGTCTGTTGATGATAAACTTGATAGGCTCACAAACCTTGTTGAGAGTTTAGTCACAGCAATGCAAGTAAATAGGCAATAGCCTCAAGGTGTACAACCACCTGACCTATAAGAGAATGCCCTTGAGAGACTCTATGGCTAAGCTAATCAAACTAATCGCCCAGTTCAACTACAACGAGCTACAGGAGTAGTAGGTCATGCTGCTAGATGAAGAATGGAGTTGGAGGTGATTAAAGAAGAAGGTGAGGAACTAGATGTTGAAGAATTTAAGGAGGAAGGAAAGGAAGCTAACTATTACCCATTACCAAGACTAGGATGTCAAGCTTTTCAAAGGCTAGCGAATGTCAAGGTCCAAATCCCACCCTTTAGTGGAAGTGGAGATGCCAATGAATACTTAGAGTGGGAAGAGAATGTCAAAAAGGTTTTTGATTGTTACGAATATATGGATGCTGTTAAGGTTCGACTTGTTGTATTGGAGTTTACTAAGTATGCAACAATGTGGTGGAAAAATCAGAATGTAGCCCGAGTAAGGGATGGAAGACGAGGTATCAAAACTTAGGATGAGATGAAGACGTTATTGAAGCGTAGGTTTGTGCTCGAGACATACCTGCAAGATACGTTTGCAAAATTGCAAGACCTTCACCAAGGAAATTGATCTGTTGATGACTATGTTAAAGAGTTCTAGATATTGATGATTAAAAACGATGTAGAAGAACTAGAATCTTGTACAATATCATGATTCATTTCTAGACTCAAGTATGAGATTTGTAATATCGTTGAAGTACAAAGGTTTTATACTTTAGAAGAGGCGATCAAAATCGCATAGATGGTCGAAAAGTAGAGGAGAAATGTTCCAAGCCGACCGAAGCAAACATTCTCCTAAGCTCTCGTATTGTGCCAACCTATTCAAGCAAACCCGAGGAGGCCATACCGAGCCGAAGAAAGGAATAACCGACCTGATGAACGCCGAGTAGACCAACATGGCTAAACAGGACAGTTGAGCCAACCCAAAACTAAGCCAACCCCGAGAACCTATGAGCAAAGCCAACCATCCAGATGGAAGACCAACGAGGTGAAGTGCTTTTATTACTTAGGCTTTGGACACATGGCTGCTGAATGTCCAAACCGGTGTATCATGATACTCCAAGGAGACGTAGTAGATAATATCGATGAGAGCAACCCCAAAAAAGAAAAGAATGTTGGAGAACCCAAAGTGGGAGAGGAAGATGAGACCTATGTCTATGCCGACTAAGGAGAAGTAATGACTCTAGTCCTGAGACGAGTTATGAGTTCCTTACTAAACTTTGAAGAGGATTAGAGAGAGAATCTATTCCATACCAAGTGTACCGTCAAAGGCCAACTATGCACAATCATCATAGATGGAGGAAGTTGTCCTAATGTTGTTGCAGAGTCCTTTGTACAGAGGTTGGATCTGCCAACCTCAAAGCATCCCTAATCCTATAAGCTACATTGGCTTCATGATAAGGGTGCTTTGCATATAACTGAACAATTAACCGTACCGTTCAGTATTGGGAATGAGTATAGGGATGAAGTAGTATGTGATGTCGTCCCTATGGGAGCTTCACATCTACTACTTGGATGATCTTGGTTGTTTGACCGATGTGTCACTCACGACGGGTATAAGAATACCTATGCCTTTGTCAAGGATGGAAGGAGGATAGTGCTACAACCACTAACCCCATCCCAAGTAAAAGAAACCCATAATCAACTCACCCTAGTTAGTAAGAAGAAAGCCCTAGTAATAGGTCGTAGAGAGCTCCGATTTGTTGAGAAGACTAATGAACCGATGTTCTTGTTGGTTAGATGATTAATGGAGATGAGGGAATTGCAGGATGTCCTAAAAGAAATCTAAAGATTGCTAAATGAGTTTTCCAACCTATTTCTAGAAGAACTACCACCAATCCGAAGCATAGAGCACTATATTGATTTGTAGCTAGGTGCCGCCCTAACGAACCAACTTGCATACAAGATAAACCCTAAGCAAGCTACCTAGGTGAAAAGATAGGTGGATGAACTTTTTGAGCGAGGATACGTGATGGAGAGCATGAGCCTTTGTATTGTACCAGCTCTGCTCATCTTAAAGAAGGATGGTTCATGACGTAGGTACATTTATAGCTGAGCAATTAACCAAATTACTGTCAAGTATAGATACCCTATACTAATGCTTGATGACATGTTAGATGAGTTTAATGGCATAAAGATATTTTCGAAGATTGATTTGTGAAGTGGCTACCACCAAATTCGCATGAAGCTGAGCAACGAATGGAAGACCGCCTTCAAGACTAGGCACAGACTCTATGAATGGTTAGTTATGCCATTCGGACTTACGAATGTGTCGAGCACATTCATGAGGTTAATGAACCATGTGATGTGCCCTTTACTTGGAAGATGTATGATCGTGTACTTTGATGACATATTAGTATACAGTACCAACCTGAATGACCATGTTCGACATCTTCGTGAAGTATTTGATGTTTTGTGAGTTGAGAGATTGTATAGGAATATGAAGAAGTGTATGTTCTACCAGAGTGAGTTGATTTTTCTAGGATTTATAGTGTCAAGGGAAGGAATCTAAGTAGATGAGGTGAAGATTCGAGCTATTTTGGAATGGCTAACTTTAAAGAATGTCACTGAAGTTCAAAGTTTCTATGGTCTAACTTCTTTCTACAGGCGATTTATTAAGGACTTCAATACAATAGCCACCCTATTGACTAAGTTGACGAAGAAGAGTGAAGGACTCAAGAGGAACAATCGAGCTAAACAAAGCTTTAGAGAAATCAAGGAAAAACTCACCTCAGCACTTGTCTTATTACTTCTCGATTTTAACAAACCCTTCGAATTAAAATGTGATGCATTGAGAATTGGAATTGATGCTATCCTGATGCAAGAGTGACAACCCATCGCCTACCACAGTGAGAAGCTTAGTGGTCTTGCCCTAAACTATTCTATGTATGAGAAAGAGTTGTACTCTCTTTATCAAGCCTTTACCGTTTGGCAACACTACTTGCTACCACGAGAGTTTATTATTTACACTGACCACAAATCATTGAAGCATCTGGGGAGTTAGAACAAGCTATCGAAGAGGTAAGCCAAGTGGTTAGAATCCATGGAGGGTTTCTCATACGTCATCCAACACAAGAGAGGAAGTGCAAATGTAGTCGCCAATGCTTTGTCACGACGGTAGACCTTGTTGACCGCTTTGCAAACTAAATTATTGGGATTTTCACTCATTACCGAGCAATATGCTCATGAACCTTATTCCGACCCCATCATAGAACAGTGTAGAGATGGAATTGTTGTCTAAGGATATTATTTTAAGGACGATTACCTATTCAAGGACTGAAGGTTATGCATACCAAACTACTCTATGCATGAGCTATTGGTCAGGGAAGCTCATAGCCGAGCATTATTAGGACATTTCGAGGAGGTTAAGATAACCAAGCTATTGAAGGAGAACTTTTATTGGCCAGGTTTAGCCAAGCATGTCCATAAGGTAGTTAATCATTGTGAAGTGTGTAAGTATACTAAAGGGAAGAGAGAATCCCATAAAGAGTACATGCCTCTACCAATGCCTACCTTACCATGGGCCGACCTCTGCATAGACTTTGTCCTAGGGTTGCCCTAGATATCCAGATGAAAAGATTATATCTTTGTTGTAGTGGACCACTTCAGTAAGATGTCACACTTCATTCTGTACCATCGAACTAACGATGCTTTATATATTACTAATTTGTTTGTGTAGGAGATTATTCGACTACATGGAATACCAAAGATTATGGTCTTAGATCAAGACACAAAATTTTTTAGCTATTTCTAGAAGACTTGGGACTAAGCTAGTATTCAGCTCTAGAAGCCACCCTCAGACTAATGGCTAGACTGAAGTGGTGAATAGGATACTGGGCAACCTATTTAGAGTTGTTTTAGGGAAGAACTTGAGGGATTAGGATCTATGCCTACTAGTCATGGAGTTTGCATACAACCAAACTGTCCACAACATTACGAGGAAGACCCCATTCAAGGTCGTTTATGGCCTTAACCCAACCATTCCCCTGGACATGATCAATATCCCAGCAGCTATTGAAGAGAGTCAATCTGGAGTTAACTGAGCTCGATAATTACATGAATTGCCAATACATAACAAAAAAGATCGCCAAATTCAATCAAAGACAACAAGAGATTGGTAGCCGAGGCTGCCAAACTGTTTCTTTCCAACTAGGAGACTTAGTATGAATTCACCTCAGCCGAGAGCAATTCCCACACTAAAGACAAAGCAAACTATCTCCTCAAGCTAACGGCTCATTCAAGGTCCTGAAGAAGATCAACCGCAATGCTTACGAGTTGTTTGAAGACTATGGTGTCTCCTCTACCTTCAATGTGTCCAATTTGATTCCCCACTAACCAACAAAAGAAGACCTTATGAATGCCCCAAAAAAACAAGTAGAAACCGCTTTAGATTTGAAGACAAATTTTTCTAACCCCCAAGTAGATGATAGGAATCAATCCCTTAGACAGATCATAAGAAGCCGAGCTAGAGGACTTCAAGGGCTCGCATGGAAAATATTAGCTCTAAGCCATAGCCGAGATGGGGACTCTTATCCCAATTTGACCTCCAGCCAACCTTTCTATTAGATCCTCATGTATGTCTGACATGCTCCTGCCCAGTTACGAAGTCCTGATCCAAAAGGTAACCCAGGAAAGACTAGCCGGGCTAAGCTCTCCAATCGACTACTAGCACCTAACTCCAATTCAACCGACTTCATAACCAAATCCAGATTAGGTCAACCTTTAACTACTAGCACTTTCCATTTTTTTTTTTTTTTTTGCCTATTTCTATCATGTTCCTGACGTCCAACCATCAAGTAACATGTGTCTCCTAACACAACATTCCAAAATGATTTTTTCTTTTCCATACTGAATATTCTTTATCCTTTTTACCCCCTTTTAGTATGATTCATGTAACCTAATTGTAAAATACCCTTTTGTCTTTTCATACATATAAAATAACCCTAGTAGGCAAGTATATAAACCTCAACTTTCCTTGTATACATATCGATATCCTTTTCAATACAAAAATTACTCATTTGAGTAACCTTAGTGCTCTTATTATATCTTAACTCTTATATATTCCCTTTAGAAAAGAGTAGTGGCGAGTGACCCTTCAATTCAGATCGGTGTGTCATATCCAGCAAATTGTAAGTCGAGTAAGATCGAGTGGTAAGTCATAGCCATTCGGTAGTTGCCTGGGTTTTGCTAGTTTCTTTTTTGTTTCCTTTTCGATTCATTTGTTGTGGTGCTTCTTCATGTGTACAACCTCAGAGATGAATCACAATATCTTTACAAGAAGCTTTAAAAGTTGCCTACGATAGAAAGAAGAAGCCATGCTTCGCTACATGGCTTGCATACTTTTTTTAGGAGCATAGGAAAGATAGGCCTCAAGTATCAAGCCTAAGTCGTGGTCAAAAGTGAGTATTTTCATTCTTATTTATATATAGTTATATATATATATTTGATATTTTGTGCTCATGCCTTTTGACTTATTCTTGTAGGTATGAACTTGCAGCTTTCGTAGCATATTATCTTTCCTTATGTATGTTTCCTAGAAGTCCTAAAGAAAGTGTGAGCCCATGGCTCTTCTCTTTAGCCATACACATTGCCCAGGGTGAGTGATTTGCACTAACTTCATTTTACCTAGATTCATTATATCGACATTTGGACCTATATTATAAGGCTTCTATATGCTCGAAAGGTTGTTACATGAACATATCCTACATAGACCTCTAGTTCCTTTAACTTTTCTTTTATGAGTGATATCAGAACCATTTTACTCTTCCTACTGTTATTGATGAAACAAGTACTACTCTTCCTAAAGCATGGGCTTAGGTTGAGGGAAACAATGAACAACCACTATTGCAACTAATTGACATAGACAACGAGTTTACATTTCGTCCTTATGTGAAACAGATACCGGATATGGTGATAGTAGTGGATTCTATCCTCTTAGCTTAAAGGATGAGGTAACCTTAGTGGGAAGACATGAGAGTCTTCGTAGTTTTGAAGCAAGGTTCCTTCTATGGTGTACCCTTGAGGGTATGCCTTCCCTTCTTGATAGTAGAGACTTCTCTAGGTGCTTTCTAAAGAACAGAGTTATGACATACTCTCCTCATAGAGTTGCACGCCAATTTGGCTTTGACTAGGGAGTTCCTCACCTCATCACTATTACTGAGAACTTTGATTCATGTTGTCAATTGCTCTCGTCTAGTGATTTTAGGAAAATTTTCCCAAGGGTACAACAACTATTTTTTCCTTCTTTGAGTCTTTGCGGAGTTACCTCTATAGGTGGGTTGACTCACTGGTCAAATTGCTTAGATGTCTTTCAATCCTATGCTTTTGCTTTAGTAGGCAATGTACTTCTAACTCTTAGTATATATCGCTGTGAATTCTACCTCAGGCTGCGAAGGCTTAGGGCTAGGTTAGATGGAGATATTCATGAAGTTACTGAACAAGCATCTTAATAGTCAGAGCCTTCTAATATTGTAGGAGTAGTACGGTTACCTTCAAAATCAAAGAGGAAACATGTGCCACCTGAATTAGAAAATCCTAAAGAAACCAAATGTGTATTTATCTAAAAGGTAACAATCTTGCTTGTATCTTGTTGCTATCATGTGCACATTTTTTTTCCTTAAGCTATTGGTTTTCTTCATATAACTTTCTTCCTTTGACTATTACAAGCTAAGACTAACTCTCTTCCATTAACTAGTGTAAGGAAGGGTGTTGTTATTTCAAACCTTGAACTTCATTTGAGTCATCCTACTACTTTAATAATGGTTCCGGAAGAGGAAGATGATGGACAAGACATAGTAGATTATGGGGAATCACCAACCCAATTTGAAGGTGGTGAGGATGGTGATTACCTTACTAAGGAGTTCAACGACTCCTTAGAAGATGGTGAAGCAACTCCCGATACTAATGCATCAATTGTAGAGGCAAGGGGAACTATTGATAGTCATGCCGACGCATTGCTTCACATAGGACTTTATGGAGACGAGTTGTATTTAGCACCTATTGATATCCATCCATCCCCAGTTGATGGCATATCTCTTCAAGACATGGTAGGAACTTCAAATGTTACTATAGTACAGGAAACTATGTTCTTCTGAGGATTTACTATACTTCCTCATTTGTTAAAATCTTTAAAGAGACTTAATGCCATGGATAGAAACTTTTGAATTGAGTCCCCTATGATGGAGACAAAATTAGCTAATACTATGGTGAAGATGCTAGGAGAAGCCATGCTATTGCTAAATAAGCCTCTGAATTCTTTATCAGATGTTCAACTGACACAACTAGTTAATTCTATAGAGGGAGCTCATCTTTTAAAGTTCAGAGTTGACAGTTTAGACCCTATTACTGACAAGGCCAAGTGAACATTGAGTTACCATGCTACTGTAAGATAGCAAGATGAACTTAAAATGAAGTTACAAGAGATACAAGAGGTAGTTGAAACAACAGATCTTGAAGCAAAGGCAATGCTAAGGGATATAGAATTAGAGTCCAAAGTAGCCTTAGATCAAACGCGTTAACTTAGCATAGTACTTTTAGTTTGTTTATGGTTCTTCTTCTTTCAGTGTTTTTTTTTTTTTTTGAACTATTTTTAGTGCTCTATAGCTAGACATCCTAAATCAATATACTTATATTGCCCTCTCATTCATTTCTATTTGTACATGTCGATCCATTTAAGCACCAAAATTTATAGAAATCATCATGCGCTTAGGAGATATAGCCTTCACTTAGCAGCATCAATGTAAACAATGCTTGTGATGAGTGGCCATAACATGTATGATTAGAGTGTCGTGCATCGGAGTGAATCTCTCACTTTCTAGCAACGATTAGTAGCACATTTTTTAGGTCAATTGCACTTTATTAGCCTTAACGATTAAGAGGGTATTTCCTAATACCTAATCATTTATAATTTCTATTTCATAAGAGATTATTCTCCTGTTTAGTAATGATGGGTTATCGTCAAGCACCTGAGAGCATTGCTCTTACCAATCAATAATTAGTTATCATCACGCACTTTAGGAGGCAATGCTCCTATAAGCTATAGCAACAACTAAAATTATTCATTATTTAATTTCTATAAATCTGTCTTGTATGCTAAGGAGATAGATCTCCAAATTTGTAGTAGCAAGAATGGAAAATTGAGATAATTAATTATTGTTGTGTAAAGAAGATAAATCTCTAACTTTGCGAAGACGATAAACAAGACAAAAAAGAGAAACATATATAGAATAGTGTGAAGCTGACATTGCATTCATAAGGATTGCAAGTACACTATTGCATTCACATGTAAAATTTCTTAACATATTGAAAATTGATAGGAGGAGTTATGGAATTTGTTTTTCGATTAAAGAGCTTGCAGTAGCCACTATCATAGACTTCATGTATAACGAATGGTCCTTCCCACTTGGGTATAAACTTTGGCGCTAGAATACCTCACCGCACGTGATTTGCCGCGTAAAGTACCACATCACCTTGTTGAAAAGATGGTTTTTGAACTAAGCGATCATAAGTTATGCTAAGCCTCCGCTAATAGTTAGCAAGATTACGCTTAGTTATATCTCATCTTTCCTCTAGAGCCTCAAGGACTAACATGCACAGAGTGTCTAGTTTTAGGCTGGCATTGATGGCCAATCGTGCAGATGGAATTAATACTTCTATGGGTATCATTGCTTCAAATCCATATACCAAGGAAAAGGGTGTGGCATGTATAGGACCTCGCTTGGATGTCCTATAAGCCCATAGCGCTAATGGTAATTTGTCATGCCATTCTTTATGGTTTTCATGAACCATCCTACTAAGCACCTTTAAGAGACTCTTGTTTATTGCTTTCACTTGGCCATTTCCCTTAAGATAATAAGGTGTAAACTTCATGTGATCAATGCCATATGAAGCTAGCAATTGTCGTACACATAAGTTGATGAAGGGGGTGCCATTATCAGATAAGATACACTTTAGGATTCCAAAGCCGCAAATGATATGCTCTTTTATGAAACTTGCTACCACTGGGCCTGTTGCCTTCTTTAATGGGATTACTTCTATGCATTTGGTGAAGCACTTAGTACCTATAAGGATCTAGAGGCACCCCTTAGAAAGTGGGTGTATAGGATTGATCAAATCAAACGCCCAAGTATGAAATGGCTAAGGAGTAGTCAGGCTATGCAATGCAATGGTAGGAGTGTGAATTGCATCACTATGTTGTTGGCATGCAATACACTTCCTAACAAAGTTGAACACATTGTTTTCCATAGTTAGCCAATAGTATCCCATATCAAGCAAATGATAATATAACTTGCTTCCCCCTTGATGCTCTTTACATTCCCCTAAATGTGCCTTGGATAGGATAGTTTCTGATTCAGGCAGCACTATGCACCTAAGTGGCTTTCCTATGTATAATACCCTATATAACTCATCGTTATGTACAATATATTTCTTTGATTTTTGCTTTATTAGTCAGGCATTTATGTTATTAGTAGGCAATACATTATTCTTCAAGTAATCAATATATGGGCATCTCCAGTTGCCAACGCTTGCTACAAAGTTGCATTCTCCTTGATTGGGAAGTTCGAAACATTTTAGGCAACTCATTTGTAGTTGAGAAGCATCTTTGGACATTTTTTGCTAGTAATATCCTACACATTGAATGCAGCAATACAAGGGAGGCTCTTCTTCTCCAAACCAAATCTTGTGGTACTTGTCTAACTTTAAATGAGCTTGCTTTGCATAAATACACCAAGAAAGAATGCCGTCTGGTCCCTTAAAGTACAAGACACCGTTTATACTAGTAAAATTCTTTAAGTTTGCAACAAAAGCTATATTAAGGCGCGCCAACTATGCCTTGATGGGAGTGCGCCAGTCATCTTATGCTTCCTCCTCTTCATCTAATAGTTATAGGGATATACAAAGGATGGACTTTCTAATGACTTGGACATTTAAACTATTTTTTGTAGTTTGAATTGGAACTTTGGAGGCTAATGTTGATAGTGCACCCACGTAGCGATTAGTGAATCGTTTAGTATGCTTGTATCTTACTAAAGCAAATTTCCAACTAAAGCTTGCACTGCAGCCCTATAAGGCACAAGTGCTGGCTCTTTGAGAGCAAAATCTCCATTGGCTTATCTAATGATCAAATTTGTATTGCCACGTATACATAAGTGAGATGCTCTAGCATTTTGTACAGAAATGAGTCTAAGCAAGAAGGCTTCATAATCAGCTTCATTGTTAGTATAGTAAAAGTATATCTTGAAAGCTAAAGGTGTCTCTTAGCCTTTATGAGATGTCAATATTACTCCAACTCCTCACCCAGTATTAGTCGAAGAGCCATCAAACTTCACTTGCCATTCTCCATTTGCTTTTGCTCTTATGGAGTCTTCATGGAATTTTGCGGGAATCGTATCTTGGGCATGGATCCCATGTGCTATAGGAAATTGAGCTAGGAGATCTGCTAGAGCTTGAGCCTTGATAGCTTTAGGTGGTACAACCATAATGTCAAATTCTAATAAGAGGAGCAACCATTTTACAATTCTGCCTAAGAGAGCCGGTTATGATAGTAAGTACTTCAACGAATTTGAGTAAGTGACAAGGTTAACCTTATGTGCCAAGAAGTAATGGCATAATTTTTGCATAGCAAATACTAGTGTGAGACATTGCTTCTTGCAAGGTGAGTAATTGGTCTCACTTCCTTAGAGGGATCAACTTAAGTAGTAGAATGGTCGCTCTTTACCGTTTAGATCTTGTGCTCGTAAAGCCCTAATGGACCTATAAGTAGAAGGTCATTAGCAGATCTTTAATAGGCATTATCATTGTTTGTGGAGAAGTAAGTATCTCCTTTATTCTCTAGATGGCCTCTTCTTGTGGTTGTCCCCACTCAAATGGTGCTCCTTTCTTCATAAGTTGTTGTAAAGAATGTGAAATTTCTACTAATGCTAAAATGAATCGCTTGATAGAAGAAACTTTCCTCATAAAGGACTTTAACTCCTTCGAGTTAGTAAGCAAGGGCATAGACCTTATAGCTTATGTCTTTGCTGGATCAACATCGATCCCTTGTTTGTGGATGATAAATCCAAGGAACTCACCAAATGCTACCCTCAATATACACTTTAATGGGTTCATTCACAACTTATACAATCGGCATTACTCAAAGACCTTCTTCAAATGTATTAAGTGGTTAGGTGCCTGCCTTAATTTAATGACTATGTCATCAATATAGTTTTCCATGAAGTTATGCATCATGTCATGGAATATAGCGATCATCACCCTTTGATAAGTAGCTCCTGCATATTTGAGCTCGAAAGGCATGACAATGTAATAAAAGTTCCCTATTAGAGTCTTGAAGGTAGTATAATTAACATCTCCAGCAACCATCTTTATCTGGTCATAACCACTGAAGCCATCCATAAATGAGAATAATTCATGTCCAGTTGTAGCGTCCACCAACGTGTCAATATTTGACAGTGAAAAATCATCCTTTAGGCAAGCCTTGTTAAGAACACAAAAGTCCACACAAATGCGTATTTGCCCATTCTTCTTTTTAACAAGTACAATATTGGCTAGCCACATAGGATGTTTGATTGGCTTAATGAAGCCGACTTGAAGTAGCTTTTCAATCTCTTCTTTTATCTAGACTGCAATTTCCAAACAAAAGATTCTCGATCCTTGCTTTACTATTTGATCCCAAGGGTGATGTTCAATCTATGCACGACTAAACTAGCATCCAATCCCAGCATTTCATCATATGTCCAAGCAAATACATCCTTATATTCCTTCAACAAATCTACTAAGTGGATCTTAATCTCTTGTAAGAGGTTTTTGCTGAGGAAGATAGGTCGCAAACATTCTCCTAGTCTGGCGAGGTCGAGCTCCTCAATCTCTTCAACATGAGGCTTAAGTTGATCTTGCATTTGTGGAGGTGCAGGTTGGGTTTCTTGTAATGGTATGGGATCTGAAGAAGACAAACAAGTTTCCTCAAATCTTAGGGAGTGTCATAAGTAATAAACCCTTCATTTATCCGCCTTAACAAAACTTTCGACCTCATTAGTCTCTCTTCTCTTTTTCTTACCTCCTTGAAAGCTATGTATTCTTCTTTTCCTTTGTTGTTTCTCTTGAGTTTCTTCCTAGGTAGGTAATGGTAATCTAGAGGGCTTTATAACAGCTATTTCCCCTTCCTTAGTGTATTCATCAAAGAAGCTATCCTAAAAAAGATATGCTTCCTTATGTTTGAAGGGATTCTTTATAGCAGGTATAAATATATCTTTTCCTTTCTAATGGCCCTTAATACACTAGTGCCATGTTGGTGGTATGAGATTGTGATCATGCAGCCACTTCCTTCCAATGAGCAGGTAATAGGATACGAATGCATTAATCACATGGAATAGGGTGGAGCCTTGGATAAGGCCAACCTTAAGGTCTACATTAATATATCCTACTATATTAGTGGATGATTCAGTGAAGCTATTGATTGAAATGGGTTATCTCACTAATCATTGATTATTTATTTTTGCAGCTTTGAATGTAGACATGGGCATGATGTTTATAGAGGAAACATTATCTATGAATGTCTTCTTAATAGGGTAACCATTGATAATACTTTCCACGTAGAGTGGGCAATTGTGATTAGGATTCTTTGCGCACATATTCGTATCTATGAAAAGTGTCACATTCCCATGCGTGCTAGCCATTCTTCGAATACGTTGCACTACACTACATTCCCCATATTGTCTTTCGGAGATCTAGGTGAGTGCAACTATTGTTGTAAGTTGTGAATCTTCATTAAACCCTAACAAACCAAAGAACTTCCTAAAATTGAAAGTCTTCATTAAGGCAATTGACTCTAGTGGGCATTCATCCTTGTTAGTTTCTACCATCAACTCCTTTCCTTCTTGTGTCTCTATCTATAGGATGTCTTCATCATCTCTCAAATCATGATTGGCAGCATTCGCAACATTTCATTGGTTATCATGTATAGGTAATGGATTGTTACAAACATCATTATTTTCAATAACAAGTTCCCAATTACGGATCCTATCATTAAATATCTTCTTTAAGGTCCAACATTCTTTAGTAAGGTGGTCTACAGTCCTATGAAATCTACAAAACTTAGGATCATTCTTCTCACTTGCATTAGGTAAATGATCTACTCTTAGAAGGTTAATATTCCCATCCCGTAGCTATTGATCAAGTACAACATGTACCTTGCCCATTGGGCAAGGGAATGAGAGAGATGATGTGGAGTTTCTTAGTCTTTCATCCCTTGGCTTTTTATTGCCCCTGAAGCTCTTACCATAAGTTAAGCTAACAGGTGTTATCCATTTAAAATCTCCTGCCTTCTCCTCATTGCCTTGCAATGGAATTGTTAGTTCTTCTTGCAGTCTCAACAAGTGCAAAAAAAGAACTTAAGTTGAGATTTTCTAGGTGAACAGCATACTCTGTGAACATTCCTTAAATGCAACTATTCACTAATTCGCCTTCATCACATACATCATGATATCTAGAGTACGCTCTCGAAAGCGCTCTATATAATCCATCAAATCTTCTTTTAGGTTTTGTCTTGTTCGTCCTATGTCAATGATTGTAACTCTTTCTTGTGTAGAGAAAAATTTTTCTAGAAACAGCTTGCACATAGTCCCCCATGAATTGACTGACCCTAAAGGGAGGTTGATATGCCAAGTATATGCCTTCTTGATTAATAACTTAAGGAACTCTTTCGATTTCAAGTCATCTTCGAGCTTATATGGCTCTAAGTTTTCGATGAACTTTAATAAGTGCTCTTTAGCACTGCCCTTTTTGCTATTGAATAGCACAAACTTAGGACTTATGTAGTCCTTAAGATAAGGTTTTGCAACAATTCGCGAATGATAAGGAAACTTCAATTCTGGCACTCCTATGGATGACTTGGCTCTAATTTCCTTTATATATTGATCTAAGTCTTCCTTTGTTACAAAGGAAGTTCTTAAGGTAGATACTGTAGATGTAAGAGCAGGTATTATTGATGTTGGGGTGGATACTGTAGACGTAGGATTTAGGACTGGGTGGTCTATGGATCCACCAACAACCATATGAATAGGAACTCGAGAGGATGAAGAGCTAACAATTTGGACTCTTATATTCTCTACTTCAAATACTAGATTTTATCCAGCTATAGGTTGTGGTGAGGGACTTTGCTCATGCCCTCCTTAGGTATGCCCTGTGTAGTAGTAGGAGGGTTAGATGTTTAAGTAGAGGGGGGTAGTACCTATTTATGCAACAACTACAGAGTTTAGCGGAGCTGCTCCATGTTGCATAGCAGTAAAAGCGGTCAACCCCATCATAAGGGGAGCAAACATATCCATGAACTAATTTAATGCTCTTGTTGCCTTTTGCATAGCTTGTGTCACCTCTATAGTCTCTTAAGGAGGCTTAAGGATTAGATTATCTTGATTAGTGTCTTGAGGTGGTAAAGGTGGATCTTGCTCAACTTCTTCGATATTGGCATCTTACTCTTGAGAGGTAACTTCACTTATTGCAGCTATTTTCTTCCTAGGGGGTGCCATTGCTCTAATATCACATTCTTTCCCTAATGGAGTCGCCAAAATGTAAGTAAGGGGTTCTGACTAGATTGGTCATGTGTAAGTCATGTGAGTATTACGTTATACATAGCCACAAAGTAGTGATGTGGAGATGACACTCAATGGGATGATCGAAGAGAGAATGGTAAGGTGGAGGAACAGGCAATCCTAGTGTCTTGAATGCACAAGTGATAGATAAGGGAGCCTAAGGGACCTAAGACATCAACCTTACGGTTCATGAGCAAACTAAGATCAATTCTTTTACCTGAATGTTTGATTTTAGAGAGCAAAAGTTTCACAGTGGAACACTATTTCTCTTATCTCTAGAGTTGTGTCTAATGAGGAGGAATAACTAAGTATTTATAGGCTCTTGGGCTTAATGACATCTGTTGGATCATCTTGATGATTGACGGACGAGATGAATCTTTACTCAGTCCATAATTATCTAGATTGAGTTTGCAAGGGCCCAAGGCAAATAACTTTCCTCACGATGCATAAGCTTGCCTAAGAAAAGTTAGAGACTAACGGACCAATCCAACAGTCCCTGTTTTAAGCCCACCAAGCCAAATCTCCCCAAATCATCCCAATATATGGACCAAACTTCTTAGGCTATATCACCTAGCTCAAGGAGTTAAGTCTAAATAAACAATGGACTTAGCCCAATAATTAATATAGTAATTTTTCACCTTCTATAGATAGGATAGCTCTCCTTTGAACAAGCGATCTAACAAAGAATAAGATAACACTCTAATGAGCAAGTGATCTAAGATTACTTTAAGAAATACAAAGGATAAGATAATGTCATATGAGCTTATGATCTTATAAAGGACTGGATAGCACTTCACTAAGCAAACAACCCAAAAATGAATAGAACAGCACTCCTCTGAGCAAGTGATCCTAGATTTTCAAGGACTTTGATGAGTTTTGACAAATTGATCTGAAACTTGAGTTTAAGGATTCTAATGATTCTTTGAAAATTTTAATTTTTCCTTTTTTAAGAAATCTCTTTTGATAATTTTTATAAAAGGTTTCATTTCTCTTCTGAAATATTTTTACAAAAAAAAAAAAAAAAAACACCCTTTGATGGAAAATTGTGTTGCTAACAAATAAGAAAGTCTCGAAGATTGTAGAGATCACAAATAAGGGGTCGGCTTGCCTCTTGCTCAGTGATCACTCATTCTTTTAGCCTTGTTTCTTAATGCATATTTCATGATTTCTACAATCTCTTGGAGCACTAATTTCAAAATTAGGGGCAAATAATGATTCATGTTCTCAAGAAACCACTCAACTTTTCTTTAATTTTCCACTAAAGGGATAGATATCATTACTTGAAATGTTTAGTTAAATAGGACTTCCTTGCACTCTCATAGGTCTATTTTCACTCTCAACATCAATTCTAAAAATTGTAGCCTATCTTGTAAATGGTACACTCTGGTAAATCAATTAGGTCTTTTTTGTGTTTGCAATGTAGGGCTTTTGGTCAATGGTTTAAGCAAATGGATATTAATGTGCTTTGACCAATTTTGAAGAAATCATATATAATCCATCCCAAGTTTATAAGCCTAGAACCTAGGAAAAACTAAACATAGGTTTGCTACAGTTTCATAAGCAAATTTTGCTTAAGATAAGTTCATTTCTTTAGTCAAAAGAGTTTCATCAAGGGTGGTATAGTAGGTGGGATCATAAAATGAAGGATTTTCTTTTAGGCTTAAGAATTTAAAATATTTAGCCTTTGTATATCATTCACAAGTTTTGCCCATAGGCTTATTGGCAATTTAGCTCATTTTTTAAGGTGATCACCTTGCTAATATTTTCTTCTTCTTTTTTTCTTTTCTTTTTTCTTCTTTTTTCTATTCTCTTTTTTTCTTATTTTTTTTTATTTTTTTGTTAAGGTGGTCACCTTCCATTATTGAGTTTTCACTTGATAGGATTCAAAACCCTAAAAAGGTAAGTTCGAGGTATATGAGCTTTGGGTGAGGTGTATATGGTCTAAAACTCTTCTTCATTCTAAAAAAATTAAATTATCTATGATAATATTTGGTCATGAATTGATACTATTGAAACAAGCATAAGTTAGTCTATCCCTTTTCTCCAAATTAATGACCTTAACCTCCCGATTACCCTAATGTCGGGTGGTTCTTAGTAGGGTTAATTTTATGAAAAATCCCTAAAAGACTCAAATGGGTTTACAAGGGATAATTATGTTTAAGATAGTGAAATGAATACATAACATCATTTTAACCTGCGTACCAAGTTCAAGATGGACCTCATTTAAGCAATGAGCCTAATTACTCACATTGTGTCACTCAACTTTCATGTGTGTTTAGGGTTAATGTTTTCCGATATGGTTTGTCTCTTTTCATCCTAAACTTTTCAAGTAATGTGTTACCATTCCCTTAGAAAATTTTAAGTTCCAAGTTCAAATTTACTTTATCCATTTTCACTCACCACAAATGCCCCTATTTGAATTAAGATAGCTTCATAGCATACAAAGACAAAAATGCATATGAAAACTGCTTTATTCAATAGCTCGTGTCCATTATAAGCTCCAAAATGATAGATTATTTTGAAAGAAATAAATGCAAGAACTAAAACTCTTTTCCACTTCTTACCCCTATTTCTATCACTCCTTTGAACTTAACCCATTCAATTGAATTGATCTCTTGGAAATATACCCAACTACTTCAAATGGTGATTCACCTTGTCAGATGATAGTAATAGGTCTTCAATATTTGGTGCTAGAAGCTGTTTCTTTGATTCTTCTTCAAAACCTATGGAAGGAATACCACTGCCAATTGACCCATTAGCCTCTAAAAAGCTTAGCTAGATAATTTTTACATCAATCAAATCTTGTACCTTATGCTTCAATTTCCAATAGTTCTCTATGATATGCCCCACTTAGCTCATATGATATTCACACCATTTGTTGGGGTCATGATCCCTTGGCTTGTACTTCTTTACTATGATTTCACATGATAGCAACCTTGCTTCTCTCAATTGCTTGAACACTTGGGCCATTAGAATCTTGAACTGTATAAGTTGCCTCCTTTTGCTATGGACAGGCTTGTCCTAATTATGGCCTTTCCCAATTAGCGCATTCATTCCTAACTTCTCTTTCGCTGAATCATCCTCATGTTTAGGCTGTGATGTCCTATCCATACTAAGATCTAAGTTTTTAAGCTGGTTGAGCACATAACCCATTGCCATTTTTGTACTTGTGAGTCTTTCTTCTAACTTCACCAACTTTTCTTCTAAAGCTACAATCCTTTTTTTCTAAGCCGTAGCAGTGACATGCCCTTTGGGCTCGACCATTCAAATCTATTTCTGGCAACTTTTCTAAACTTTGAATCATGTTAATAGTGGGCTCTATGTGGAATTTGGGCCTTAGATCCCTATCGAAGTCCAATTGAACCAATTTTTTATCAATCAAATTTTGGACTTTATTCTTCAACTTCCAGTAATGGTTAGTAGCATGCCTTTGCTGACCCATGTGGTACTTACATTGTGCATTGAGATCGTATTTTGGAGGTTTACACCTTGGTGTTGGAGTCTTAAGATCCAAAAAACCTTCTTCTTTTAGGCAGCAATAAACTTGAGACATAGAAATTGGAATATGAGTGAACCTCCTTCTAGGTGTCTTTAGGCTTAGCTTATTTTCCTTGAGCTTTAAGCCAATGCTTAGGGCACTAGGTCCGCGTATCATTAGTTGGGACAATGTAATGTTCACAGTGGCCTTTAAATCTAATGGAGTTGATCCCTTCCCTATCAATCTTCCTACTTTAATGGCATCTTCAATGCGACTACCGACTACAACTATGACTACAACTACCTTAAAGGACTTGACCAGCTTCATTTTCATGTTATTTAGATCAATTAGGGAAGAAGTTACTTCATCATTGAACTTGTATTGTTAATAAAAGGCTTAAGCTAGCTTGTCCCAAGTATCAAGCTCAACTAAATCTTGTTGGGCATACTAAATCAACGTTGGCCTAATTAGGCTATCTTGAAAAGTTTGAATCATCAACTGCTCATGGTTAGTGAATTAGCCCATCTTAGGAACATAAAGCCTAAGGTGGAGTTTGGGACAGCTTGTTCCATCATACTTTTTGAAATTTGGTACCTTAAACTTCTTGGATAACTTATGGTCTTCAAAAGCGCAAACGTTACTCAAGCCCAAATCACTCTACTTATTGTGACCCTTAAGAACTCTTATTTTCTATTCAATTTTGTGCAAGATTTCTTCCTCCATCTTCATCAATTCCTACTCCCATTCCTTACCTTAGCCTTTATTGCTGTTGTTAAGCTTATGAATTAGCAACTCTTTAGACTTGTCTACTTTAAATGGTATGTTAATAGGCCCCTAGGCTTAAGTATGAGCCATGGTCTCAACTTGCTATGCATGCTTGCTCAAAACCCCTTCTGTTTTGTTTGTTCTCTATTCAAGAGATTCAAACATCTTGGTTTTGAAAACAAGTAATTATGAACTTCAAGTTAGGCCAAATCACTTAAAAAGCAATCTTTCAAAGTTTACAAGAATCCTTTCTTGTTAGTAACATTACATTCCTTCTTTCTTTCTTTCTTTCTTTCTTTCTTTTTTTTTAAATCAAGTTTTTAATTTTGAAAGCCTTTCTTTTATGAAAACTTTTGTTAAAAAAAAAAAAAATCAATGTTGACTTTATGTTATAAAAGTCTAATACTAACATCGACAAATTTAAACTTAAAAAAAATTGGAAATATTGAGACTAATGACCAAGGACATAGGATGACAATTATAAATATTGAGACTGATGACCAAGGACATAGGATGACAATTATATTACAAGAATGATATAAAAAAAGCGGAAATTATTTTATAATGAGAAATTTATTGAACAGATGTTACATTGGTGATGACTCATGGAGAAAGCTCCATTAAGACCGTGACAACTTAATGGATAAATGTAAAGAATGAGAACTTAGACATTTATAAGATCTATGACCTTAAGATGAAAAATAATTTACAATAGAAATCTCAAGGTCAAATGTTTTTTATTTTATTTTTTTGTATTTTATTAGTTCCAAACATTATGGTGCATATAGGGCATTATAATAGAAATCGACCAAGTAAAAAAATTATCATGAAACTAGTTTTTTTTATCATAAATTTAAAAAAAAAATTGTTAGAAAGCCTTTTAAAAAAAAAGACAATTCCATAATAATCTTTGCCATAGTTAATTTCTATAATTATATGCCTCGAAAAAGAAAATTTACAAGTTGATATTGAATTTTTTTTTTTTTTTAACATTCACTCATCACGGTACATGGGGGAATATTAATGATTTGACATCTTTTACATTAAATCTTATGTTACAAAACCAATTAGTCATAAAACACCATATACATATTATAAGACAATATTCACAGACAACACAAAAATAAAATAAAACAACATATACAAATTAAGATAAAATTAAAAATTAATGCAATATGCTACACATACGTACAATACTAAACTATAGAAGTAGAATTATTATAAACGCGTGATCAATATTCATGTAAACTTACATATATAAGTGTGTAAATTTCTAATTTTTTTTAAAATAAAGCCCATTTACTCTTATATATATAAGTATATTAAACTTTGAAATTAAGGTTTAATTGGCTACAGATTATAACAATTCTTTTTTGGCTACTACAATTTAAAGATTATTAACCCATTTTTTTATTTTACAATGATGCAAGAGAGTAAGATCTACAGGTTTCAGGCTTTATAGCCTCAAGCATTCCCAAGGAAACGCCTTATGGGCTACATCGAAACATGAGTAGGCTCGCCTATCACCGCCAAACAAGAATAAAGACCTTAGTGACCTAAGGGTTACACAATGGTAACCCATCTTAGGTTTCGAAAGTAGCCTAGGTCTGACCATATCTAAGTATATATATGTTTTTTTTTTTCAAAGAAATAAACCCCCTCTATCTCAAGATAAGGTTCATTGGGCTAAGCTTTTCCTAGTAGGCTTGCATCACTAAAAACGAGTTAATACAATTATAATACAATAAAAGAAAAATAATAGAAAAAAAAAGGCCCAATAATTAATTTTTTAATTTTTACATGGCTAGCTCACTAGGCTTTCTTAGTGGAGTTGTCAATTCTGTTAAGCACTATTTCAATTTTCCATAATTTAACCTATATTAAGCTCAATCACTTAATATAAATTACTTAACATAAAATTAAGGAAAAAAATTTCTTTAAAAAATATTTAGAAAATTTTTTTTTTAAATAATTTGAAGTCACCAACTAGTAAAACTGGTAAAAAATTCAAATTAGGGTTTTCAAATGGAAAAACCCTAATTTACGCACTAGTCTATTGATATTCTAAAAAAATTAATTTTTTAGAAAATTTAACCAGAAAATCAAGACTTGGGAACTAACTTAACAAAGCTAAGTCACTATGTAAAAGAAAAAAATGCAATTTTGATGAAAAGGATGTAATTTTCATGAGAAAAGATGCAATTGATGAAAAAGATGCGATTTATCTAAAAAGAATGCAATTTTATCTAAAGAAAACTAACGAAAAGCTTTCATTAAAAGACTAACTCAAGTTAGTAAAACAACATAATTAAATAATTCAACCAACTAGATATAATAAAAAATTCCACTACTTAGATGGATTGGAAGAGAAAAAACCTTATGTGGATCATGTTGAAATGCCGTTCATCAAGATGTTATTGATCACGTATTGTTGACTTTGTGCAAGATTATGCATAAAGTATCATGCAGTGTAGTGTGCATGAAACTAAGCATGTGTAGGTGCTATATGGAATCGTGCATGAATGTGTAATGGACACGTATGATTGTGCAATGGAGTACGTGTATGAAGTACAGTAGACGTGTATGATTGTGACTTGTGTGTATGTGTGTGTGTGTTTGTGTGTGTGTGCATGTGTGTATGTGTGTGTGTATGTAGGCTGTGTTCTATCATGTGTGCATGTGAGCTGTGAATTGTGTAGCATGAGTAAGACATGAGTTGTGTGTGTGTGTAAGTGAGTGTTCTATGTAAGGGATTGTATGTTAACCAGTATATGAATTGAACTGAGAGAAGGTCTGACAAGAAATTATGACCGTATAATACTAAAAAAATTGTTCTCTTTATGATAGGCAAATTTCTTTATTTATAAACCACCAATTTAAATATTTTAGATCTTTATTGTGAAGATTCAATCTCTATAAAACTGAATAAATCTAATTTTCATAAGATATGATAATATCCATTTTAGATTTATTAATTTCTTGAATTATCTAATCACGATTCAATCTAATCCACTCTCCGATTCTATAAACTTCACAATCTATTTGAGCTTTCTACCTTAGGCTTGACTCAATCCAAGTTATTTTAAATTGACTACAACCTAAAATATACATGCTAACTATTTAATAAATCTCGAGTCTATTTTAATTTTTTCAATTAAAATATTTTCAAATTGATAAAAATCCATTTTATATTTCACTAAGCTATTTATAAAAAATATTTTTTTTAATGAAGCTCAATTTTTTTAAAAACTTAGAATTTTTTAAATTGCACATATATTTTCAATTATTGTCGAATCCGATCCTAAATGATTAATTGACTCAACTTGACACTTTATATATTTTTACTTTTTCAATTTTTTTTCATCATATTTAAATTTAAATTTTTTCTATTTTTTCAATTCAACTTTTCAATTTCTCAATTTTTTTTTAATTTTTTTTTAACTTGGCTCAAAAGTAAAAAGAGATTGAAATTAAAACAAAGGGTGGCAAAAATGTGATATCTACAATAGTTATATAATCTCATAGATAGCATAAGTTTAAACACTTGCCTACTTTATTTAACACATCAAGGTTGCCTCAAGCCTACTCCCATATTCGAATTTTCAACGATAGGAGTTGAGGGGCAAATATTGATGGTAGATTTGCATCCTCATTTATAACTACTTAGTACTTTGCTGATCTATTTCAAATTTAGGTTGCACTAAGTGTAATTACTTCATTTAAGACTAAGTTCAAGAGAGGTCTTTAATTAAGCCGATACAACTAAGTCGGTATCCTTGTTGTAGACCTATTCTTGGAGCCTTCATGGCTCGTTGGGCTTAACTGACCAATGAGCCAAAAGGCTCAACCTACTTCATTCGAGCATTTGAATTTAAAAGAAAGGGCATTAGCAGTTTTGAAACTGCTAACCATTAACTACAAAGCCAACCACCTCTCCTCACATTCTATACATGATGAAATACAGAAGTTGCTATGTGTTTCAGACAATTCAACCCCTTATCACTACGATTATAAGACAAATGCCTGTAAATATGGGACATAAGTCTTCTATAAGAACTCTCTAAGCACTTTCACTGCATACTTACATACTTATTCTCTAAGCACTTGAACATTCTAATAATTTAAGCATCAAAGTGACTACATTTGACTAGCCCCAGTACCCCTATAGCATCATTTCTTCCTCTTTTTGCAAGAATCATCACTCTTTACCAATTTAAAGCAACAATAAGGAACATCTAAGACAAATTTCCACTAATTAAGTAAAATACTAGATGAAGTATAACAAAGCTCAATATCTAAGAAAAACCTTACATAGCCAAGGTCTTTAATAGTAAACTTTGCAACCATAGCCAACTTAAGTTGATATAAATGCTTTATTTGTTCCTATGAAGATCATATTGTCAACATACAACATTATAGTAATAAAACCATCAAAATTGTCATGAGTAAATAGAGTGTAATCACTCTTGGATTGAAGAAAACCCTTATTCATGAGAAATTTCGATATTTTAATGTTCCATCATCTTGAAGCCTATTTAAGGTTATACAAGGAACGTCTAAGATGACACACTTGATTGGGTTCAGCTTTGTCATACCCTTACGAAGGATACATGTAAATCTCTTCATTAATATGCCCATAAAAGGAAGGCATTATTGATATCTATTTAATATAAAGACCAATCATTAGTAACCACAATAGCTATTAAAATTCATACTATCCTAAGCTTTGCTAGAAGTGAAAAGTATCCATATAGTCCTCTCCCTCAATTTAAGTGCACCCTTTGGCTATCAATCTTACCTTATATCTCTCAATCATTCCATCAAGTTTAAACTTAACTTAGTAAGTCCATTTTGAACCAATTGCCTGTAAGCCCTAAAGTCAAACCAAGTAACCATAGGATTGAACTTAGAACCCAAGGTTTAGGGTGATCGGTTAAAAGATTTGATCAAACCCAAATTATAAACTATTAAGAAGAATATTAGTAAAAATGACCTCGTAAACTTAAATTTAAGAAAATAAGTAGTAAAATAGGAGACTATAAAATTTTGAAATTTTAAGCATAATAATTGTTAATTACCGAAAAGGCGAAAAGTGTAATATAATAACTATTAAATTACTAGAGATAGATTATATGTATATTAAAAATTTTAGAATAACCAAAATAATAATTAGGAATGTTCACACGTACTTCACATGTATTTACGTGTAGAAAAAAAATACTCGAAATTACCTAAATTGGCCAAAAACTAAGTAAATAATTAAAGAAAATTATAAATTAATTATGGAAAAATCAGAAAAAAAAATCAGAAGAGGATAAGATGATCCAAATCAAGTCGTAGCATGTCAGGATGAGCAAAAGAAAAATCAACCAATAAAAATTAGACAACATAAAAGCCAAAAATCAAGGAAAATGGGCAAAGTCTTGTCAAATTAATGCATATTAATTACAAAAAACGTCTATAAATAAGGGAAATTTTCCAAAATTCATTTGGACAGTTTAGCATTTGGGAAAAATAGGAACACTGAAAAAATCGAGAGAAAATCCAGAAAATTAAAAAAAAAAAAAAAGAAAACTGTGTAGATTGAGCAAGTGAACCAAACCCACCTCTTACCATCACGTAGGACCAAACCACCACCACCACCCTACACTAGACCCACCGTCTAGGCCGACCGACAACCTTGGACCGGGTTTGGACGGCCAGAAAGCTTCGAACCGATTAGTCCCTTATTTACCCTTATTTTTGAATAATTTTGTCAAATTAGTTATTTTGCTCAGAAAATTATGAAACTTGTTATTCTGAGGTTTTATTGTATGTAGATTTAGGAAAAAATATTTATTTAGTTTAATTATGTCTGAAAATATAGGGTTTTTAACAAATTGTTCAAAACTGAACATGATTAGAACGGAAAATAAATAGGCTTAGGAGTGTAGTTTGGAGCTCAATTTTTTTCTGTAGGATGCTCATGTGATGTAGAACAGTGCTATGAAGCCATTTTTTTTTTAAATTAATTTTCAAAATTTTTAAGTTAATTTTTAGCCCTAAAATGATGGAAAAATTGGGTGATTTAGGGTTAATTAGGTGATTAAGATGTTAATTACTGATTTAGATATTAATTAGATATTTAGGGATGATAATCTCTAATGTGGAACCCTAATCCTAACCTTTGGAATATTAAGTATGGTTAATTTAGGGAATTAGGTAATTAATATAAGAAATTAGTAATATGTGAAATTGTAAATTAATAAATCTAAGAAAAATAGGGTTATTTAGATAATATTATAATAGAAATCAGAAAAATAATAAATTTGAAATAACATTTAATTTTAAGTAAATGTCTCAAAATATAAGATTTTCACACATCGGGAATAAATTCGATACCTCAATTAAAGTTAGCGTGTACTGAATAGTTTAGAATACCAAATTATGACCCAATAGGATATTTAGACACTTGAGCTTAATGTGATTAATTACACATTAGGATTCAAGCATATTTAACGCTTAGGAATCAAAATTTAAAATCTCATTTAGGATTCGAACACCGAAATAGAGTATAACGAATCATTAGGATGTAATGGGTATACACAAAAAAAAAATGAGTTAAAATATAACTTAGAATATGAAACCATAAATTGTAAGTACTAAAAAAACCTATTTGTATTATAGGATACCCAGAGACACATTAGCTTGCAATTAAGGGATCGAGCGATCGAGCAATTCCAAGTAAGTTGGGTTATTGCTTATTTTAATAGAGTACTAGTTTTGTAGTACTCAGAGACTTAGGCTTATATATGATTGTGATTGTAAGTAGTTTACGCATGTGTTTGATGTATCTGAATTCGTGCTGAAACTTGCATTATGAGTGATTTGTGATTGATTGAATTGGTATGAAATTATTTGAACACCCTAAACGGAATTTAATCTTAGTCGACCTTAATAACCAAAAATGTCATGCATTGCAACCCGTTAGGAGATCATAAGATTCTCCAACCAAATACCGACCCCTTCGAAAGGGATAGTGCAGGATTACAAAATGGTCCCTTCTTCATCCTCTGTCAAACTAAGTAACAAGAGAGGAGGTTGCGGCAAGGGTGAAGTCAATGGTTCGAAGGTAGTCACGGGAGGAGCGAGGTCTCCATTGCACAAGCCTGGGTTTGGTTGTGAGCTGCTGCATAACATGGAACTCCTCAACTCGGATTGAAACGGGTGAAATTTCTCTGATTTCACAATGGACCGGACTACGTTGTGCGATGAAACTTGATTGTTGCATTGCATTGCATGAAAATAATTGTTTGATAACCCTGTTTGTGCTTGTATGCATTCATGAGTCTCCAATTCAACTTACTGAGCTGTAGTTGCTCATACCCTTATAGATCCTTTTGCAGGTTCTGATTTCTAAATACCTCAAGTACTATGTCGCCCTACAATTACCCAGAGGTTAGTCCGTTTGAAGCTAGGGGTATGAGGATCAAGTTACTTAGTATAATGTGTAACTAGAGTGACCATGTAATTAAGGACAAAAGACTAATAGTTATTATGTAATCTAGTGAATTGTTATGTTTATGTGAAACTTCCTGGGAAGCTCTGTGGACTTATATATATAATTATACATGTTATTAGAAATTTGCACTATTTATCGTAATTGTAGTTTAATTGTGAATCAGACTGTTTACTTCAAAGCGAGGAGTCATCGACGCCTTGTGTAGATCATGTCTATGGTAGGCACTGTGAGGCTAGTTACTATCATAGAATAGTTTACACGGCGGGACTGTTGCAACTCTGCGACTTCGGGGCGTAACATTGCCTTCTTCCCTTTAGGTAAACTTGAGATTCCCAAGTATTGTTCTTCTTAAGAGCCTCAAGATTAAGACTCATAGCATTAACCTACTATTGACGTTTAATAGCTTGTGAATAACAATTAGGTTCAAGAAAAGAGAACATGTTTCCATAAATGCAACCGAATCAGGGGAATAATTGGTACATGTGTTAGAATCAAATAAAGGACATGAGAGTGTGGTTAAACTATTATGCATAGAGGATTCCTACATAGAAGAAGTAGAAATGGAATAGACATTATGCACATAATCTTTAAGCCATTATGGTGGTTGTGTATGTCTATTAGAATGCTTAAACGGAACAACTTGAACTTATGGAGGAGTAGAGGACATATATGATGGTTGATCTATTTGTATAATATGAGGAAGATCTAAAGGATAATTCTTTACTCACAATAATTTTTTTACAAATAAGATCATATACTTTATATCTTTTTTGTCCCTATGTATGACCTAAGAAAACACAATTAATACCTTTAGGTTCAAGTTTATCTTATAAAGAAGGATGTTTAGCTATGAAACATTAACAACTTAAGATGTGTATAATTTGTTTTATAATCAAATAACATCTCATGAGGAGTCTTCCAATCTAGAATAGACAGGTGCATTTTAATGATATGGTAAGTAGCAGTTAGCATTCATTCACTCCAAAGCTCTTAAGGTAAGTTTGCTTGAAGTTTAAAGGCTCCAGTTGCATTTAAGAAGTGTCTATTCTTTCATTTAATGCACCCATTTCGTTGGGATGTATAAATCATGGTACGCTAATGTTTAATTCTAAGGTTATCAATCAAGGACTTGCTTGCAAAGGATATAAATTTTGATCCACTGTTAGTTCAAATCTTGAAGTAATATCAAAGTGATTATGAACATACTTGAAAAATTTGGTGACAACATATCATACTTTAAACTTGCTATTAATCATATAAGTCCATGTACATCTACTGAAGTCATCTAAGATTATAAGAAAATAATTGACTCCAATAATTCAATTAATACAATAAGGCCTCCACAAGTCAATATGTAACAAATGAAATGTAAATGGAGATTTATGTTCATAGCAAGAAAAAGTCATCTATTGAATTTTGCTTGATGACAAATCTTATAAAGAAAATCATTCAATGGTAATTGAGAACACATGTCAAGAAATTTAAGTTTGGAAATTGGAATGTATCCTAATTTAGCATGAAGTACTAGATTAGAATTATTACAAGTTTGAATTGTAATTGCAGTAAAAGGAACACTTCTATCAAAATCAATACAACTAGTAATAGCTTTAGAGACAAGTAAAACTAGCTCACATACTTCTTTAGCCAAAACAATAATTTGGCTAATTCCCCAATCTAAAAAATGTGCATGAAAAAATGGGTAAAAGTTACTATTTGTAGAAGTTTGCTAACTAATAATAAATTGTATGAAATCAAGAATAAAGAATGCATTATGTAAAATGAGACTAGGTTGAATATTAACAAAACCTAAGATAGTAACATGTTTAACATTACCATTAGGTAATTGGATTACAATTGGGTTTGACAAGGTTTGTTTATTTTGTAATAAGGAAGGAAAAGGGGGTCATGTGATTCTTAGCTCCTGTATCCACTATCCATGAACCTTAGTCATTGTTCAAAGCATTAAAGTATCTAGTTAAAGTTGAGTTAATACTTGCTGCTTTTACCATATTCACTGCTACAACATTTGATTCACTAGCTAGTGACTTCTTTCTCATGAGTCTCATCATCTCTTGGAAAACACTATACACAAGAGCTGGATCAATAGAAGATGAAGAACCTGTACTAACATCTAAAGACTTAGTAAAATGTTTGAAAGGAGAATCAAAAGAACTTGGCATGTTCTTCTCCTTTTTGCATAGTGATGCTAATCTTTTCATCTTCTTGTCATCTCTCCTTCCTTTATACCAATTTGAATAGACAAAAATATAAAAAAAGCTATCTATAGTATGCTCTTTAGATTTGCAATATTTACAAATTTAGTCCATAGCTATTGTTTTAAACTTCTTGTCCAAAGTCTCTTTATTTAAGAGGAAAGTTTCTAGATTTAAGTTTGAGTTCACTTAAGTTGTGATTTGTCTCCGAGTTTCAATTTGTTGTACTAGATAGAAGGCTTTCTTCATGAAAGGTAAAGGATCCACTCCCAAAATTTGATTGCGAATACTCTTGAATGCATCAAATAATCTCATAAAAAATTGCATAGTTTATTTTGCAATTCAAACTCTACATGCTTATCCTTTAACCCTTCCAACTATCTACATATACATTTATGATATGCATTCAAAACATGTAGTTCATGCCAAATCTTATTTATCTTGTTATACTATGCTCTAACAGACAAATTCCCTTGCTTAAGATTGCAGATTTCTTATTGTAATTGATACACAAGTGGTCCATTCTTATGATAAAAATTATCAAACTCATGATTTTACTTAAAACCACTAGAGAGTCTATAGAATCAAAACGTAAAATTGAAACGTCTTTTTTACAACTTATGTAAAACAACTTACAAAATATTATAGATATGTTTATAGTAGTTATAAAGGACTTGAAATACATAATTGAAATAAAAAAATTAAGTTATTTTTCTATAAAACAATTCTTAATCTATAATAGAACATTTGTGGTAGAAAGACAAATAAAGTTAAAACTAATTTTTTTCCCCTTTAAAAAAAGTTATGAATTGAAGAGAATTAAATATTTTATTTCATTTTGAGTTATTAATGGTATAAACTTAAACATATAATCTTTCTTATAAATTGTTCCATTGGAGTTGGAAACTAAATAAAGGTTATGAATGTCAAATGAGGGACTAAGAGAGAGAGAGAGAGAGAGAAGGAAAAAATCGGAACGGGATAGCAAAAATGATTTAATACCTTAATAGTAAATGGCCTAGTAGAGACATAGTTATATATTTTATTTTTTACTCATTTAACTTAGATATTCTAAAATTACTAAACTTAGTTAAAAATGCAAGTTTCTACCAAGTTTAACATATAAAATCAGTTAAATATATAAGTTTCTATACAAAAAAGATTTTATACGTGAATTAACGTAAAGAAGTCTCCTAAAATCATAAATAATCTTATAAAATCATAAACTCATATAATCGCATGGGGTACCATACTGTTTAGCAATTTCAATCTATAATTCGTGTGATGATTGAACATAGAAGTAATCTTGAGACAAATCACTACTCATAGAATTAAGGATTCAACATCTCATCATGTAATTGTAGCATAGCCATTTAATCAAGAACAATGAATCATTTGTAGGTTTTGCTACAGATCCATCCATAAAACCTAATTTAAGCTTTGCTTCTAATCCCAATTTAATTAATCAACTCTATGCCATAAAGTTTGTACAATTGAAAATTACATATCTGATGGATCTATACTAGTTTGCTCTATAGTTTCCATACCAAGAAAGGAGAAAATAATCAAACTTACAAACATCAATCAGAATTGGAAAAGGAAAATTGAATGACAACTACCCTATTACCATGTGAATTCAGAGCTCCACTACAGAAAACATGAAGTGACTAAGTTAGAGAAGACAAAAGTTTTGTATCTCAAAAGAAAATGATGTATTATAATTCAACCAACTAATACAAAGTCTGGTGAAGTATTTATACAAGCTAATAGAAATAACTAACTAACTAAAATCTAAAGACTACATCATTGAATGCTAAAAGGTATAAAGTAGCGGCACTTAATTGCCACTAAAAGAAATAATTCATAATGTTTACAATATCCACCAATTTCATAAAGTTTTGAATATCTACAAGTTTAATTAGTGGGAAGATACATTATAATTCTACTATTTTTTATTATCTATCATTTATATTTATTTTATTTTTCTCATTGGCATTTTCCATGTAAACCTTCATCTTCATAATCATTTTTCTTTTTTGGCTTTTATTATAATTGTTCATCCCTATTAGTAAAGAGAAAAGTATTTCAGCATTCAAAGGACATTATTTTTCCTCCAATATATATACTCCGAGAAGAGGAAGACTCAAGCAACAATGTGTCTACCCTAAACAACAATGTAGGAATAGCCAACGATGCCTTTTAATCAGGATCTTGTAAACCTTGTATAAACAATAGTCCGAATCCTAAATTAAGTCCGAATATCTTAAAATATATCATGAGTCGATAAAGCTAATAACGATAAAATTTTTATGAAATTTAATAAATCAAATATAGTATCGATAATAAAAACCCTAGAAATTGATCGAAACCTAAATCGCGTACAAAAAACCTTAAATCAAATGTACGCACAATTACTCGAAATCGAACCCAAACTTCATCGAAATCTTAAAACTATAACTTTAAGCTTATCAAATGAATAAATATCACTTAATAGAGATATAATTGTAGTCGATTACAATTATCGACTAAATTGCGTAATCACATAAAACTTTTAATGAAAAGGTTAAAATAACTCGTAAAAATTATAATTGTAACGAGTACTAATTGAATTAATAAATTTTCATAAAATTCCAAAATTAATTTATAATTATTATTTTTATGATTTTTATGTTTAGAAAAATTACATATAATTATTTCTAATTTCCTTTTTCTTCTATTTTCTTTCCTTTCTTTTTTCTTCTTTTCTTTTCCTCTTCTATTTTTTTTCCTTTTCTCCACGTGAATTGCAGCTGCATATTCAGTTGCCCATGTGATTTTTTTTCTTGTACACGTGTCACACCATTAAGAGACAAAGGACAAAATAATAAAGTAAATGTCCTATCCTAATTAATGTCTAATCTAAGTGGATGATCCTCTTGTTTTTGTTTTTTTTACTTGGTTAATTCTGCTGATGATTCACACCAAGTCTGGAAAAAAAAAAAAAACAAACTAAACACATAAAGAGAAAAAAAAAGGAAAAGAAGAAGAAGAAAACAAAGACCAAGAAGAAAAAGAGGGAAATATTATTTCAATTAATTAAAAATTAAGTAAGTATATGTTTAATTTCTTTGTACATATGTATATTATATAGTATGTGTATGTATATACTAAGTATTTTGTTACATGTACATATAAGTATACATCAGTAGATAAATATATATGTGTATCTCTTTCATTTGTGTATAAATATATGTATGTGGACATGTATATGTATAGTACTATGTAGAACATACGGTATATGCATGTATATATATATGTATAAATAAGAATACATATAGTAGGTATTTAGAATTTTCACTATTTGGGTATATATATATGCATATACACGTAAATATATATAGGTATGTGTGTATTATATATGTATGGATGATTAGTATTTGGTATATTATTTATATACATGTATTAGGTATTCTCGTATTTATGTGCTCATGTAAGTATTTCTTTGTGTATATATATGTATATATAGGTGGCATGATGATAGGTATGTATATATAAATATTGTATTTTATATTATATATATGTATATGTGAACATGTATAAAAGTAGGTATATGTATATAAAATATAAATACATCCATATTATACTTATATGTATAGTATATAGTATCTAATTAAAGTCAAAATAATTTATTACATAAAGTATAGTATACATATAAATCTAAGTATATGAATAGTACCGTATATATAAAAATACGAGTATACTTAAATAATGTATACAATATACCATTTTATAAATAAAGAAATAAATATATGTATATATGCATAAATACCGTAAATTTTTTAAAAAAGACATAATAATTAAGTAAATTAGAAATTTTAATAAAGTATAATCATAAGTATTTATATATATACATATTTATATCGTAAAATAGGAAATAATAGAAAATTCAGAAAAAAAAGTGTAAACTTGACACGTGGCACTCTTACATGTTACCACGTCACTATTTCTTATAAATTAATTAATTTTCGTAATTCATAATAATAATAATAATAATAATAATAATAGAAAAATAATAAAGTAGAAAAAATTGAATTAATAATTCTAAAATATCAAAAATAGGTAAAAGTAAATAATTAGAGTAAAATAAGCTTAAAATTAAAAAAATTATCAATAATATGATTAAATAATTATTAAATTGTAAATATACTAAGAAAAAGTTTAAATTAATATTTTATAACTTTTTAAATTAAAATAATAAATTTTGTGTTATTTCTATATTACTATTCAAATTGCAAGTCACAATGTCCAAAACGGACCTCACTGTGAGAAAATATGCTCGAAAATGATCAAAATGGATTATAAATTCATAACGATCCGAGCTAAATCAAAAAAGTTATACGCAATTCAATAAAAAACTCAAATCGACGATTTCACATAACTAAGTTAAGCAAACAATACGAATTACGATACTAATTTAGTTTTAAATTCCTAAACTTATTATTTTCTATATTACTTATTCTCAGGTGATCTTGACTTTAATCCCGAGCTGCCATCAGATTATTACAACCCCTAAGTCGATCACAGCTAAATAAGTTTTTCCTAATAATTCCATACTTACTTGTGTTTGTAATTAGTGAATATAAATTATGGTTAATAATTGAATATTGTATGGGGCCGAGTTATGCTTATGTATAGTAACTGTTTGTTAATAGTAAATTTACTTTAAAGTATAATAATGTATTAATTGTTGTATAGTAGATTCGCTAGGAACTAATTATCTGTGACCTTACTGATCACTGAATAATAAGACCTAATTTTACTCGACTTGAAAGAGTTAACTCGAAACACGCATAATCATACATTGCATAACTAATTCCAACAGTCACATTACACGAAAGTAGTGATAAGTCATACGTAGGTTAATTATTTGATTATTATAAATTTCGTATGATGCATACGTACGATATGACTTTACCCTAGCCCACGGGATCATTAGGCATTGGAGGTGCTAACCGCCTAGCTAAGGGTCAAGTCCAAAAGCCTCCATTTAAAGGTAAGTGAGGGTTACGTAAACCTACTCACAATCACATGTAAAACTCAATTTTAATTAAAATTGAGAATAGATATACTATTACATTTTAAATACGAAATGTAGAGTTTCGTTATGAGATAAGTTCTAGTATAATACTCGGATCCAACTGTACTTATATATCTCCAATCCCGACTTCGGAGACCATTAAATCTGAGTTGCATGTAATACCTCGTCACTTGTATGTATTTATTTGGCATATTGATTGATATGCATTCATTTAATTGATGTATAACTTGATTGTTATATGGTTAAGGGAATTATCTCACTAAACTAGTTAGCTTATATCCTTGTAGTTTACTTTTACAGGCTGAGTTGTTCGTCAAGTCAGGCCGCCGTATGCCTGAGGTTAGTTGTACATTAAGGGGTTGATGCGAGAGTAAGATATGATCAGAGTGTACTTATGATAGTGTATTTAGATTATAAATCTTATTATGTAATGAAATGATATCAGTTGGAGTTAAGAAGTTTTATAGACTTCTTATCTGTAAATTTTTATATAAATAAATTGTATTTTATATTTCTTTACTCGTTATTATTATCATAAAATAATATTACTTATACTTGTGTAACTCTTGGTTATTAGTTGTAGTTGCAGTCTTGTATATCGTATAAAGAATTATCGATTGTAAAAGAAATTAATCTACAGTCTTTTGTACGGTATACAGCCATTACCACGACTAGTTTTCTCGGATCGTAACAAATCTAGTGGTCCATATATTTGTAATGGAGGAAGATGGAAGAACAATTATACCAACGAATCAATTCTTTCTAGAAACTATATTTTTTCACCTCCAAAATATATATATGTATATATTATTTAGTCTAACCATTATCCTTTATATCTTAATAAAAAGATAAAATTGACATGAAAAATTGTAATAAGCCATAAGTTATTACTAATACTAACATAATGATACAAATGATAACAATTTCAACAATACATAAAAGATTTATAACGTTAATTGATAGTTGTATGAGCTTTTATATATTTAAATCACTAGAATGTTGGTGTGATGTGTATGTCCAAAAACAAAAAAAAAGTACCTTTATAGTTACATGTAATAATTAAAATGGAAGTATAATTTTTCAATTTTGCTATTGTATGCAAGTATATTATTTGTCTCGTGAGAAAATATTGGTTAAAGAAAACTAAACACTACCTCCATTCTCTTTGTAAAGCATTTGCGTTCCCAAAATAGTAGTTGTAAGCTACCATAGGTTATGTAGAGAGAGTCAAATAGCCAATTTTAAATTAATGATATAGATTATAATGAAGCCTTTGGGGTTGAAATTTTCTTATTTAAGCTCTAATTGCACGATATAATTGTACTCTTGATAAATTTAATGTAGTTATACCACTCGAAGTAGATATAAAGTGTTACAATTACTAATGTTTGAAATAAAAAATCAAGGCCAAGACAAATTACCCTTCTTTGAGCCTTCCCAAAACCTTCCTATGGTGGCCCTACAAAGAAACCAATACGATTAGTCGACCACGACAAGACCCACCAACCCTTTTGCTTGACAAGTTCGACAGAGCCATATTTATCTCGTGATAATGGAATGGGAGTGCCTATGCCCACCAACCAAGTTCATTGTAAGTATGTTATGAAGATGTGCAGTTACTAGACGTCGAAGTGTTGTTAGCCGTCGAAATTTCAACTGGATAGTACATATAATAGACAATAAGTTAATCGCTTATTGACCTAAATATATATTATGAAAAATTATTGTGTATGGCACGTTCAAGCGTATGATCATGTCAAATGTTAATAAATTGGTGATTGGCCTACAAAATACCACTAACAATATGGACAAGGAAGAGGAGATGTAGACAATTTTGATATAGATTAAACGTACGGTCTTTATTTTCAATAATATTATAATAATCAATGGCTTTTAAGTTTTTGAAAACACTCAAAATTAGCTTCAGTTTTTTATTTTATTTATTTACTTTTTTACCGGTTTGCTTTCTCCGAATAGAGTCTTGTTGGCAATTGATGCTGAAGAATTTTCCAAACCGAATCGGAAAGAAATCTTATATGTATAAATTCATTATGATTTCGATAAATCTACCGAGTTTCTTTGCAAGTATGAACAAATTTGTTTGAATCCGAAAATGTAAAACCCAAACTTAGGGAAAAAAAGAAAAAGAAGAAAATAGGTTATACAATAATAATAATAATAACAATAAATTTTAGAAATATAAAATAATAGAAGAAATATAATAATATAATAAAGACTTGAATATATAGGATACCTCATAATTGACTAGAGATATCAAGGGCAATATTATCAAGGAAAAATATTCAGACATTAGTATAATATGTAAATCGATATCAAGTACTAAGGGTAATAATGTTATAAAAAAAAAATCTAAACATCACTATAGCATGTAATTACACATTAATTTCATGAGCAATTTGATCTAGAAAAAATTTACACTTCCCACTAAATCAAATAAATATATCTTACATTGCCATTGCTCCTCCTTACCAAAAACATTATAATACCTTTTTGGTTTAGAAACCGCACAAAATTCCTCTCAAACTCAAATCCAAAATTCGGATTTGGAGGCTCGGGCACGAAAAAAATTGATGAATCTTCAGGAAAACAGAAAGATACAACAATTTTGAGTAAGTCCTTTATCTATTTAACGTATAAATTTGTTTTTCTTCAAGATGTCGTAAAAACCATAAAGATTTCCGTTTTTACAGCTTCACGTGTTTATAATTCGAGTCTAGGGTTTTTCTTGTCAAGAATTACATGTAAGTATTATTCTTATCACTTTTCTTTAAGGAATTCTTAACTTTGTGGTTTTGGTATGGATTTAGCGGAGGTAGTTGACGAGGTGGATAGGAATGATGGTAATATGGTTACAACGTAAATTATGATTTGTTAGCATTGCTAAGCTAATGTTAAAGTGTATGGTGTCAAGGTGTGCAGTACGATGGTGTGTACGCATCGTGTGTAAGTGTGAGACTGTATGTTTATTATACGACCGTATCTTTATGTATGTTATGCAGGTGTGTGCATCGGTATTGGGTATAGGTGTATGAGTGATTGTGGGTGTATTGGCATATGTGCTATGGGTATGTATAAGTCAATGTTGATGTGTGTAGATTATGAGATGTTGAAAAGTAAATAAGAGATTAAGGAAGGACATATAGAGGGTGGTTTGGTAGCTCAAAGGATGAAGCAGAGGGTTGAGTTAAAGGGGAAGAAGTATTGAGTCGAATTATGAAGAATCTAATAAATGCTAAACTCGATATTTAATACTTTTGTACAAGTGTTAGAAGTTACGAGGAATCGGATCTTATTGAGATAAGAATACCAGGTACAGGATACATGTTTGTTGAATGTGTGTGTTAGGCTAGTATATATGTAAACCAAACTTAATTGATAGTGCTGCTTGTGCTTGGCTTCAACCACCTACTAGTCAGGTCTGGTAGTGTTGGCAAGGCACATGACGATCTTTGCGTGACGCTGTCTCCTATAAAGTCCTACACTGAAAAGAACCAAGTAAATCTAAAATGGTTTTTGACACATGGGTTATTGGGAAGGACCCAACACCAATACTTATCTAGTATTTATATATTGTGTGTTGGAGTCATAAGTAACCCCAAGTCTCTGGACGCTGGGACTGTGCTATTTATGGACTTCAACGACAAGATTTAAAATCGATTATTTGTTGCATTTATGTTGATACTCGTATGTGTGCTAGTCTTGTTACATGTATGTTTATGCACATGTATGTGGTATCCTGTTGAGGACTATAACTAAAAACAGACAAGGCTGATCATTGGATGGTTTCGAGCTTATAGAAAGCTCGAAAGGAATAATGGGGATTGGTACAAAATTAGACGAATGCAAATAAAATGATAAGCAAAACCCAAAAACAACTCCAATAGATATAACACACCAATGAAACTTTCAAGGACTCACGATACAATTCGATATAACGTACAAATTGGTCCAGTAAGGTTACTTACTACCTAGCTTTGCTCGAGGGTTAGAATAAGAGTTATGCCAAGAGTAAACAGCAATGTTTATGTAAGGAAGAAATTACTCAAATGTATTAATATGATGATTCTTCATAGCTATAATTACAAAGGTATTTATACTCATAAGTTAGGGCAACTTGCCCAAAAGGGAAAAGACAAAAAGGGCATTTCGTAAGGAAGTAATGTACAAGATACAAAAAAGTAAAAAAGAATATACAAGAAAAGCAATCATTAGTGTAACAGATTCTACACATGATACTGTACATACAGAGATACTATATTGGTGATGCCGTTGGAGGATGTGGACAAAAAGTATGGATAGCTTGCTTGTCCGAGTAGGGGTAGCTTGGTCAATCCAAACTCTCTCTCTCGACATCTTGGTAGGGGTAAGGCCGAGTAAGTAATTGGCCAAGCATGTACAAAAACGAAGATGGGCTATTATCATGGCCTCAAACTTTTCGACACTCAACATGTGAGAAATAAGTAGTCACTCAACTCAGTAGGTAGAATGGGTCGGTAAGGAGAAACTCGGCCCCGCATAAGTTAGCTAGAACAAGAAGATTTATCTTGTCAGTCCCTCTAATCCTCAGGCTCGGCTATGGATCAGAGGTCTAGTAGCCTGATTCCTATCATTTCCTCCGGGTTATTTTAGATTTGAGATCAAATCTGAATGGTCTTCATTAAGCTCTTCGTCAAGGTGATAAGGACTGAGGTCGGCAACATTGAAAACGTTAAAAACCCCATAGTCCTTGGATAACTCCAAATTGTAGTCATTGTCATTAATCCTCTAGAGGATTCTGAAAGGTTCTTCAACTCTTGCAAAAAATTTGTTCCTCCTCTTATTTGGGAATCATTCCCTATTGAGGTGAAGCTATACTAAGTCTCCAGACTAGAATTGTTTAACTGTCCTACCCTTGGTCTTCTCCCGCATTCTCCCAACAGCTTAGTCGATGTATTGAATGACTTTATCATAGATGTGTTGGAGGGATTGTGCTCTAGCTAAGGTGTTAGGGCCTCTTGCACAGGTATAGGTACAAGGGTATGGTCAAGGGGCAACTCGAGATTGAAACCATATGCCACTTCAAAGGGAGTTTGCTTAGTGGTATCATGTATTGTTCGATTGTAAGCAAACTCGACCACTGGCAAGCAAACGTCCCAATCAACCAACTTCTTACCCACTGCAACTCGAAGTAGTGATCCCAAAGTGCGATTGACCACCTCTGTTTGGCCGTCAGTTTGGGGGTGACAGGAAGTATTGAATAATAGTTTAGTCCCCATTCGACGCCACAAGGTCCTCTAGAAATGGTTTAAGAACTTTAGGTCTCTATCAGAGACTACACTTCTCGGCACGCCATGTATCCACACAATCTCCTGCAAAAGAAGATAAGCAATAACTGAAGCATCGTTAGTTTTGAAGTAGGGTACGAAGTGTGCCATTTTGTTGCATCGATCCATGATGATCATTATAGAATATTTGTCTCGAGTAGTTCAAGTAGATTGAGAACAAAGTCTATACTCAATTCAGTCCATAGCTTCGTCGGGATAGGCAAAGGCATTGCTTTCCCTTGCTTGGCTCAGCACTTAGCCTTCTTACACACAGCATAGCTTTTGATAAGGTAAACATCTCTCCTCATTCTCGGCCTGAAGAATCAACTATTCAACAATTCATAGGTCTTTTCTTCTCTAAAGTGCCCAAAGAGTCCTCCACTATAAGCTTCCTCGATCAGCAGTTCCCTCAAGGAACAAGTCGGTACACATAGTTTTCCACCTCGAAATAAGTAACCATCCTCCTTATGATACTCATCCATTGTCCTTCCATTAACGCATCACATGATTATGTATCTAAAGTGTAGATCCTTGGAATACTATTCTTTGATACTTGCAAACCTAAATAGCTTAGTCTGTAATTCAGTTAGAAGCACATGTCACCTTAAAAGAGCATTTGCAACAATATTGCTCTTTCCCTGCTTATGTTTAATCACAAAATTAAATCCTTCAAGGAATTCAACCCATTTCACCTACCACTTCAATAACTTTGTCTGACTTCAGAGGTACGTCACCAATTCATGGTTAGTGTAGATGACAAACTCTCTCAGCAATATATAATGTTGCCATACTTGTAGTACTCGAATCAGTGCCAAGAGTTCTTTGTCATACATGAAGTAATTTAATTGTGGTCCTCTAAGCTTTTCACTGTGAAAAGCAATTAGTTAGCGTCCTACATTAGGACAGCGCTTGTTCTAATGCCTGACACATCACGTTCCAACTCAAATATTTTCGCGAAGTTAAGTGGAACCAATGCCGGGGTTAAGGTCAACCTTTCTTTTACTTCGACAAAGCTTCTCTCCTCCCTTTCTCCCCATCAGAAGTTAATGTTTTTCTTTGTGAGCTCAGTAAGAGGCATGGCGAAGGTACTGAAATTCTTAATGAATCGTCTATAGAATGAAGCCAGTCTATGAAAACTTCTCATATCAGCATAAGTAATAGGAATCAGCCACTCTACAATTGCTCAGATCTTCTCATCATCTACTGGTAAGCCCCCTCCACTGACTACATAACCTAAGAATACCACTTTCTCCTGGAAAAAGCAACACCTTTTTAGATTGCCAAATAATCTCTCGGCATGGAGAATATCCAAAATGGCTTGGAGATGTTCGTAATGACTCAATATGTCAACACTGTAGACTAATATATCATCAAAGTACACCATGACACACTTTCCAATCAGATGTCTTAACATGTGGTTCATCAATCGCATGAAAGTGCTCAGGGCATTCAATAGGTTGAATGGCATGACCATCTACTCATATAGTCCATGTCAAGTCTTGAATACCATCTTCCATCTCTCTCCCTACCTCATGCGAATTTGATGGTAGCTAGACTTAAGATCGATCTTATTGAAAATCTTAGCTCCACTCAATTCATCTACCATATCCTCCAACCTTAGGATAAGATACCTGTACTTTATAGTAATCTTGCTCATAGCATGGCTATCTACACACATTCACTAAATTCCATCTTTCCTTAACACTAGAAGAGCTGTTACAGCGTAAGGGCTGAGACTTTCCTTCACATATCCTCTCTCTAGCAACTCATTGACTTATCGTTAGAGCTTAATAACTTGTTTAGGATTCATTTGATAAGTTGACTTATTCGGTAGTGCGACGCTAGGTACTAAGTCAATGTAGTGCTATATGCCTTAAGTTGGGAGCAACCCCTCAAGTAACTGTTCTACGAACAGATCGACATACTCATCCAACAACTCTTTGATTTCCTAAGGTAGTTCACCTTGCTCCTTCATTTCTCATAGGCGCCTAACCAATACGAAGGTCAGCTCATTAGCATTGATGGCCTCTTAGAGCTTGGGCTCTACTCATCACCAAAGCCGTTTTTGATTCGCGAGCAAGTTTTGTCTACAACTTGTTAACTTCCTTCAACGACATCAAATTCAACGTAATCTTTCAATCATCCTTCTTAAACATGTAAATGTTCTTGTAGCCGTCATAGATAATTCTTCTATTAAACAACCACGATCTTCCTAGTAACACGTGGGAAGCACACATAGGCAGCATATCATAGTGAATCCGGTTTAAGTAATTCCCTATAGTGATCAACAGTAATATTTGCCGAGTAACATGTAATACTCCTTTTCTTGCTCAACCAGTGCAAGTTGTACGGCCTCGAATGTGTAACAATCGGCAACTTCAGTTTTGAAATAAGATCAGCTAATGCCACGTTGGTGTAGCTTCCACTATATACAATGAGGGCACATACCTGATCATTCACCTTCCAGGTGGTATGAAACAAATTCTCTCTCTGCTCTTCCTCTCGTGAGGGTTCCATGTTCATAGTACATCGGACAACCATGAGTAATTAATCTAAGTCTCCAATACACACGTCCTCCTCAATAAGTTCTTTCTCGACATTTTCTTTCTCGGTAAAGACCTCCTCTTCCTCAAGCTCCTCATCAGTGTTATCTACCTCTAACTTCAGGATGTCTCGCTTGATGACCATCATCTGTCAGTTCGGGCATTAAGCAATTATGTGTCCGAACCCTTGGCACTTAAAGCACTTGATCTGGCTAGTTTTCCTACCAGACCCTTACCCCTTCTCATAAGTTTAGGTCAACACTTCAGTGTCAAGTCGGGCCTTTGGTTTGGCTCGAACATCCATCTTTCGACTTAACTCGATACTTAACTAATCTTAGTGACTTGCATGTCCGGGTTGGCTAGTCAACATTCTCGTTGATACTTAACTCCTTCTTTACCTTTTTACTCGCTGGGCTATTCTAATGGCCTCTTCCATTATTGTAAATCATTAAAATTCCACAATGTCTCGAATGTCACCTCTCAACCTAGTAATGAATCTTAAAACTGTCTAGGCTAGTGGTTCCTCTACTTCGCAATGGATCATAAGCATTTGAAATTCTTAAACATACTCATCAACAGTCTGACCTCCTTGTCGCTACTCTTGAAGCTAAGTGAAAGTATCTTGAAGATAAGTTTTTGACACAAACCTGTTTCTGGGTATCTTCTTTATCTTAGGCTAAGTATTAATCTCTTAATAGCCCTCTTATCTCCTTATGGCTTAAAAATTCTTCTACCACATGACGGCATATCCAAAGAACTCAGCAGTAGTAGTTCTTACTTTCTCGTAATTGTCATATTAATAATAATAAAAAATACGCTCTACCTTCTCTTTCCACTCCAAATACTCATCAGCATTCCCAGATCTATTAAAGCTTAGGATCCGAAGCTTTACATGGTCAGATGCTCTGGAGACTCACACACACTCTTCTTCAAAAAAAAATCTTCTTCCTCATCCTCTACGTCTGCCAAATCGATCTTTCTTCTCACTCTTCCACCTTGAATTAGTCGAGCTGGGTCCTAACCTCTAATAAGTTGAGCAACTAGTAAGGTGTTTTGCATGGCCTCAATCGGTTGGTAAGACAATGCATGAACAGCTCAGGTTAAATCTACCAAGAGGTTAACTACTTCATTAAGTCTCTTGTCAATGCTTCTGGGTGTTTCTTAAGACTATCATCTATAGTGGACAATTCCACTATTATTATCTCCCATACCAACATTCACACTAGGGTTTGTTATTTTCTCCATAGATTCAAAGTTCAAACAAATACTTCAGGAAACTAACAACTAGCAAACTTAGTAGCTAAAATGAACACTGTAACTTGCTCTATTTCACACACGCAAAATAGAGTATAACATAAATTCTAAAAGAACCTATTATAGCTCACATGAAACCTCCACTCTGATACTAAGATGTTGCGGACTATAACCAAGAATATACAAGGCTAGTCGCTGGATGAGTCTAAGCTTGCAAAAAGCCTAAAAGGAATAATAGGGATTGGTGCAAAATTAGACGAATATAAATAAAAAGGTAAGCAAAACCCACAAACAGCTCTAATGGATACAATGCACCAATGGAACTTTCAAGGACTCATGGTACAATTCGATATGACGCATGAATCAGTCCAGTAAGGTTACTCACCAACTAACCTTGCTCAAAGGTTAAAATAAGAGTGATGTCGAAAGTAAACAAGCAGTGTTTACACAAGGAAGAAATTACTAAAGTGTATTAATATGATGATCCTTTATAGCTACAATTACAAGGGTATTTATACCCATAAGTTAATGCAACTTTCCCTAAAGGGAAAAGACAAAAAGAACATTTCCCAAGGAAATAATGTATAAGATACAAAAGGATAAAAATGAATATACAAGAAAAGCAATCATTAGTGAAACAAATTCTATACATTATACTGTATACATGGAGATGTTGTATTGGTGATGCTGTTAAAGGATGTAGATAAAAAGTATAGACAACTTGCTTGTCCAAGCAGGGGTAGCTTAGTCAATCCAGACTCTCTCTCTCAATATCTTGGCAGGGGTGAGGCCAAGTAAGTAATTGGCCAAGTATGTATGAGAATAAAGATAAGCTATTATCTCAACCTCTAGCTTCTCAGCACTCAACATGTGAGAAATAAGTAGTCACTCGGCTCGGCAGGCAAAATGGGTCAACAAAGAGATACTCGACCTCCACATGAGTCAGCCAAAACAAGAGGATTCATCTTGCCATTCCCTTTAGTCCTCGAATTCGATTGGGAGTTAGAGGTCCGGTAACCTGATTCCCATCATATCTTGTACTAGGCGTTAGCTTACCCTATTAAGATTATTGTGTTTCAACTGTAAGTTTATGTATCATTAATAATGTAGAGCATTATGATGACATAAGGTACAATCACTAACTGAAGATAAGGATTATTGTTACCTTGATGGTCGATCAAGAAACGCAAAATTACTAAGCCTAGGTTATGTTAAGTCATGAGCTCTTTATTTAGTTGTATAGGTTATGTTGGATATTTATTGTATTTAGGGGATTAAGTGGTTTATTATGCCAGTCGTAGTTGTAAATTAAGGAGATTATTTGTTATGAGAGTTGGTAGATTTATATTTATTTGTTGAATTTAAACAGGTTACAAGTTCCTAAATGCTTGACATATTAGTAGAAGCTAGGGACATGTGGTAGGCTGTAGCGTTCCAGTTTTAGGGTGTTATAGAAAATTATATCCATAGATGAGTAGAAGTCATCTTTTTGAATTACACAAAATTACAATTTTATTCAAGTAAATAATGGATTATTAAGTATAATTTAAATCTACTAGAAACTGAAGTCATTGTTGTCAAATGAACTAAGAGGCCAACTTAGGAACGAGAAAGAGAGCAAACGTTAAGAGGGTGAAACCAGGGCAAACCCAGTTTAGTAAAATATTAGAATGTTATTGTAAACCATATCTAGTTGCTAGTCTAAACCTTAATTTAAGCTCGAGTGTTTTAGACTATATCATGAGTCAATAAGGCTAGAAATGATAAAATTTTTATAAAATTTAGAAACTGAATATGGTATCAATAATAAAAACCCTAAGAATTGATTGAAATCTAAATTACATATAAAAATTCTAAATCCAATATATGCAAAAATACTCAAAATCAAACCAAACTTGATCAAAACCCTAAAACTATAACTTTAAGCTTATAAAATCAATAAATATTACTTAATAGTGATATAATCGTAGTCGATTACAATTATCGACTAAATCACATAATCACGTAAAACTTTTAATGAAAATGTTAAAATAACTTGTAAAAATTATAATTGTAACAGATACCAATTAAATCGATAAATTTTTATAAAATTCCAAAAATAATTTATAAATGTCATTTTTATTATATTTATGTTTTAAAAAATTACATATAATTATTTTTCTTATTTTCCTTTTTCTTCCTCTTTTTTTATTCTTTTCTTTCTTTTCTCCTAATTTTCCTTTGTGCCACGTTAGATCTTAGAAGCAAAGTAGCAACCTACATGAGCAAATTCCTTTCCAGATGTTGAATTCTCAAAAATTGAATCAAGAGAGATCAATACCTTGTCTTATCCTCATAAATGCTATTATCTAATAATTTTTTTTTTTTTTACTTTATTGTTTATATTTAACCCTTTATCTTACTTGCTCATGTTTGGAAGAAAAAAGAAGAAAAAGTTGAAACAAAAAGAGAAAAACCAAAGCCAATTATACACACACACACACAAAACCAAGAAGAACAAAAAGAAAAAGGAGGAAAACTAAGCAAAAATAAGGAGAAGAAAAAGAAGAAGAAGAAAATATTATTCCAAATTATTAAACCAATTAAGTAAGATTTTTTATTTTACTTATATATATGTATATCATATAGTATATACATGTATACTAAGTGTTTATTTATTTATTTAATTACATGTACATATATATATATATATATTCATGAATAGATATATACATATATATTATGTCTTTTACTCATTTATGTATATATATATGTATTAAGTATGTATCTTTATTTATGGACATACATATGTATTTAGGAGTGATTATATACGGTATATGTATATTAGTATAAATAATAGTACATATAACATGTATTTTTTTCTATACAGGTATTCTTGTACATATGTATGTGTGTGTATTATATATGTATGTCTAATTAGTATTTTGTATATGACATATGTAGAAATACTCGTATAGTATATGTATGTATACTAAATATTTCCTTTATATANACATGTATATGTAAATAGTAAATATATATATACATACTTAGTATTTTCAAAATATAAGAATTTTAGCATATTCATATATATACATATAGTAAACCGTGTTGGATATGTAGGTATATATGTATATTATAAATTGTATTTTGTATTTTTGTACATACATATTGTATATGTACATAAGTATATATATAGTATAAATAAGTGTATATTAAACTTGTACATAATGTTTAAGTAAAGTTAGAATAATTTAATATATAATGTATAGTATATGTATAAATGTACGTATATGAATAGTGATATATATGTACAAATACAAGTTTAATTAAATAGTGTATATAGTATACTATAATATCAATTTAATAAATAAAGTAAGTTAATAAATAAATAAATATATATATATATATATATACACATAAGAATATTGTAATTTGGAAGAAAAAAATTTAATAATTAAGTAAATTAAAAAATTGAATAGAATATAATTGTAAGTATTTATGTATATATATAACTAAATCGTAAATATACTAACAAAAACCTTAAATTAATATTTTATAACTTTTTAAATTAAAATAATGAATTTTGTTATATTTTTATATCATAGTCTAAACTACGAGTTGCAATGTTCAAAATGAACTTCACTACGAAAAATTATACTCGAAAACGATTAAAATGAACTATAAGTTCATAAAGATCTAAACTAAATCGAAAAAGTTATATACGATTCGATAAAAAGTTTGAATTGACGATTTCACGCAAATCAATAACTAAGTTAAGTAAATAATACAAATTACAATACTAATTTAGTTTTAAATTCCTAAACTTACTACTTTCTATATTCCTTATTTTCAAGTGATTTCGATTTTAACCTTAAGCTGCCATCAGATTACTATGACCTCTGAGTTAATTATGACTAGGTAAGTTCTTCCTAACGATTCTATACTTACTTGTATTTGTAATTAGTGAATATAAATTGTGATTAATAATTGAATATTGTATGAGGTTAGGTTATGCTTATGTATGACACTGTTTGTTGATAATAAATTTACTTTAAAATATGATAATATATTGATTGTTACATAAGTAGATTCAATAGGAACTAATTATCAATGACCTTGTTAATCACTAAATAAAAAGACCTAATTTTATTCAACTTGGAAGAACTAACTCGAAACATGCATAATCATATACTGTATAACTAATTCCAACCATCATATTACACGGAGGTAGCAAGAAGCTATACTTAGGTTGATTATTTGTTGTTATAAATTTTATACGGTGTATATGTGCAATATGACCTCATCTTGGTACACAGGATCACTAGGTATTGAAGGCGCCAACCGCCTGGTTAATGATTGAGTCCAAAAGCCTCCGTTTAGAGGTGAGTGAAGGTTGCATGAACCTACTACTCACAATCATATATAGAACTCGTTTTTTATAAAAACTAAAAATAGATATACCATTATATTTTGAATACGAAATGCAGAGTTTCATTATGATATAAGTTTTAGTATGATACCCGAATCTGACTGTGTTGAAGTATCTCCAACTCTGATTTTGGAGAGCGTTAAATCTGAGTTATATGCAATATCTAGCCACCTGTATGTATTAATTTAGCATATTGATTATTTACGCATTCATATGATTAAATTAAATTATTGTATAACTTGTTGTTATATGGTTGAGGAAATTATCTCACTAAGCTAATTAGCTAATACCCTTATAATCTTTTTTCGCACGCCAAGCTATTCATGGAGTCGGGTTGTCGTATGCCCGAGGTTAGTTGTACATCAGGGAGTTGGTGTGAGAGTAAAATGTGATATGAATGTACTTATGATATTGTATTTAGTCTTGAAACCTTTTTATGTAATATTATTTATAGACAATTTGTAATAGCAACTCTTATCATCTTTTTATCTATAAATCTCTCTAAATATATGTATTTTATGTTTCAATTGTTGGTTATTATTGTTATGAAATGATATTACTTACACTTATCACTTTAGGTTTTTAGTTATAGTAATAACCTTGTATATCGTATGAAAGTTTATCGATTGAGAGGGATATCAATCTACAGTTTTTTGTACGATATACGACAACTACCATAATTAGCTCCCCTCAAGTCGTGATAATTATTCATATTTATTTACAAAATATTAATATTATCCACGTTCCTAAAATTTAAAAATTAAGAGTTTTTTTATAGTTTATTTATTATTTTTCTTGATTTTACATTTTTTTTAGTAAATTAGTGTATTTTTTTTATTAAAAAAGAACAAAATAGTACATTCTGATCTGGAAAACCCAATTGGGTCTATAGGAACCAATTCTACTTTTATTTCGTTATTATGTAATGAGTGGGCATGATAGCACCGAACTATAAGTGATTGAATCAATTAATGAAATTTATTTTATCATTGCTAGTTTGTTATGTTTAAATTTATTAATAAAATCACCTGTAGCACCTCAATTTTAGTTTCATTTGCAATTAAATACAAAAATTTGTTGAGTGCTACATTTATTAACCGATGGAAATTTTCAATTAGCAGTACTACTACCTCTAATGGATTAATCGAACATGAGCAGTATAATAATATAATAGCTTAAACGTCAAGTAGATAGTAACAGCATGACTCGACAAAATCAATTGTAAATTGAGTTGAACCAGATATACACGAAATATGGTATTATTATTATAAAAAATTTTGCACGATAATAAACTATATTGAAATGGATATACCGAGTCAATTTTTCTCACAAATATTTTTTTAGTGAAAAAAAAAAAATACAATGTGAATATCTAAGATAGAAACTCAAAATGAATATGTAAATTTCTAAAATATTATCAGCTAGAATTGAATTTATCTAGGTTGTGCTTTGTTTCGCTGAAAACTTTATGTTATTGATCATTTTTTAACATTTGCTATAATTTATCATCTAGGGTTATTAAATATTACAAAAGTAACCCGATATGTTACGGAGTTTATTAGCTTTAATGGGAAGTGATAGCAGGGATGTAGGTGGCTAATCCTGGTATGTACTGCAAGGGATGGTAATGGGAGGGTTATAATAAGATACCTGATCATTCGTCCTATTAAAAGCCTTATATGGTTCTATTCAATAGAGTTTTGAAATGAGTTTTGATTAATGAATAAAAAGCAGTTAGGGTTTTAGGACGAGTTCTGATATTTGTAAAAAACTCATTAAGAAATTCATCGTATGATAAAATTAATAAATTCATAATATAATATTAAATTAAATATCAATTAGAGGAATAATGTACTTTATGAAATTTTATCTTTCTTTATAGATATGGAGACAATCGAATTCAAGGCAAGAGATGGGATGTAAAGTCCGAAAATATAAAGGTTAAAGAGAGTTAAAAAAATTATTGGATGGAAGACTTTATTTTATTCAATAACTTTTCAATCATTATTGTCATATCAATTGCTATTGCTAGTATTCTTTGAGAGTTTATATCTTCTGGCATATTGGACAATTTTATGTTATTATCATATATGTTGTTATTATATAAATTTTGAGTAGGAATTATTTTATTATTCAATATATATGCCTAATTTCACTAAAAATTTTGTTCAAGTAGAAAATAATTTTTTGGGTAAAACAAAATGTAAACAAGCGCAAGTTGTGAAATAAGTACCCTATTAGGGTAGTAGAGTAGGATTTGGGAGCAGGGTTAAAAACCCATTAAGGTTTTGGGGATCTGTGAATCCCATTAGGGTAGCAAGATGGGATCTAGGGTCCTATAACCTATTCCATACTCATCTTGTTGCCATCCCTATATATGTATTGCAAGTGGAAAGGGAGTTGAATGATTTCTATTCTTAAAAGATGGAAAATGATTCCTTACTTACAATGTGTTTGTTATGTGAGATATAACTGATGAACATGTTAAAAGTTTCAAAATATCACTGTGAATTGAGTTTTGATAATCAATTCCTAAACTTATAAAATGAAACTAAATAAAATTGAATTGTTTGTAATTAGGCATTGGTGCTAAGTTAATTATTAGTTATTGGAGTGTTGATATGGTATACTAACGTTGATACAAGTTGTGATATTTGGAGAGAAATTATCAACATGTGATTGTATGGTTCAAACAATTGATAATTAATATAGAAGATGAACTGAGCATCATAATTAGATTTTTGGTTTGCAATATCATTAGAGATCACGGACAAAAGTAACAACATTGAGATGTAGGGTATTGATAGAATATTTTGAATATGAGTCCCTTAAATCCATTCCGACCTGAATAAGTCCTAAGCCTAACAATTCTAGCCTATAATCGAGTTATCGCAATCTTTAATCGACCTACATGAAGCTCCTTCAGATAGTAAACTAGATACTCTCCTAAGGCCAAGCTCTCTCCTTTAAAGGCCATCTATATCGTGCTTATATTATTGTCCTAAAGAGTACGACCAACCTCCCTAAGTAAATAGGCTTAGGCCAAGGATAAAAGTCTAAGGGCAACTGTGGATAATGATGGATAACAGTCCTTTACTCAGTTAGCAACACGACCCCTAGATTCTTAGGCCATAGCTACCACCACAATGCTTACTCCCTATGCTCAGTGGACATATGTTCATAGGAATCAAGCTCCTAGATTCTCTCTAGCTCACCATTATAAATATTAAATAGGGGTGTCACACCAATAGGAAACTACTTTCACTCATTTAGACTCTCAAGCTCTCTAGTGTTCTTACTTGTGCATTTACACTTTTCTTCAACAGTCTCTAACTTAAGTATCGAAGTGATTAAGGTAGATAATACATCGGCACCTCTCATTATAACATGTTTTGCAGGCCCACTTGCTAACACTTCTCAACCAACTCTGCCGACAAAATCATAGAGATTGTTCTAATTTGTGTATTGTGCCCATCACATTGAACAGGATAACTAATTAGGCCTATGTCCATTAGATAATAATGCGAGAAATGCATATGGTTTGCCATACATGTATGTTAAGCATGGTGCTTTCTTGTTGGACTTTGTAGCTCTTTAGGATCTAAAATTTCACGTACTAAAAAACTTCAAGAGAAAACAAGAATAGTGTTTGCGTCTTACGTTTCTTTGCCACTGTATAGGGAAACTAGGTGGGTCGTTACTTTGCTCTTTCGATTTGGAGTATGACATTTTCTATGGTTAGCCACCGTAACTGACTATAGTTGTAACCTTCACCTCCTGCCATCATTTGTAGCTAAATTGCACTAGCAACTACAACATTTTCGAGATTATTATAAAGATATTTAACAATTTTAAAAGTATAATAGATAATAAATGATAAAAATATCTATATATATATATATATATATATATATATAATTCTCTTTCCATGAAATGAAGCCCTTTATTCACTCTTGTAAAACGCTATAACAGAGCTCCCTCTACTGCCAATCACCACCTACTCTTAAAAACTAGTATTACCTCCATCCAATTTTTTCTCTTATTTGGATTATAACTATACGCTTCCGTGCCCCAATGTGTCTCATCTACCAACTTTCCAAGTTCATTTCAGGTGTTATGACAGTATTGTCCAATTGATTGCGTATTTATAGTGGTAGGAAAAGGCTTTTATCAACGGGTGCTTTCTCGCACTAGCTAACCCTATTTATAGAAAATGTTAAAATTATTTTCTGAATCTCAAGTTTATTTTTAAGAAACTGATATCCAAATTTATGTTGTTAAATATCATTTTCAACTAAACTTTTACTTATTAAAATTTACAGTAATATTTAAAGTTAAGTAATTGCGAAGTTTGTTTGCTAAATTCTATTACCATCTTTAGAAAGATTATGTGGCAAATGCTTATTGATTGAAGAGTAGGAAGACATTGGTAGTGGTAAATTTAATAAATAAAAATTTAGTTAAGTATAATATTTAGTAATTTAAAACTTTAAATATTAAAATAAATCAGAAAATATTAATTCTTTTTTTTTTTAAGAATGGATCACACATTTATACGAAAGCTAACATACTGGAATCTGTAAAATAGAGAATCCACAAAAAGAACTCACATTCGATGACATTTTAATGACTATATCATGCTGAATTTTGGATGAAATAAGAAACAATTGTTATGAAACTTAAAGTTAGTTGATTTATGGAGAGATGTCATGTTCATTCAAAGAAAATCATATTTTTATTCATCTATATCCAACGTAAATATCTAGGTGTATTCATCAATTGCTCAAATTATGATTTATAATTCTTGAAGTGAAACGTCCACGAAGATGTAAAAGCCCTTACAAATGCTACTGCCTAAACACAAGTGCGGAGCCACTCGTGTGTTCAAACTTTTTCTCCATGAGGGAGGGTGCTTCAAAGAGATAAAAAGTACACCATGAACAAATGGACATATGCTGATTACTTGCAGTATAAATAGATCCAATACGGCATAACTCGAACACCATCGAACTTAGTGACATTCCTTTGACTACTCATAACTGAGAAAGCTATATTGGTGAATTTAGCTATGGCATCCAAAGTAAGCACTTGCTTTGGCACTCTCTGCTAGTTAAGGAACTCAATCGCAATACCCAAAAGCTTAAAAAGACCAACATTGTCTTCTACATGCATGACTGGGAGAGTGGCCTCAATGTTACCAATAAGATAGTTGCCGGTGTTCCTAAGGAGCGGTGGTGGATTCTTGGATTCAGAACTGTTTTCGTTTTGGATGATATATTGACCGAAGTGTATAATCGAGAGTCGACTAAAATTGGAAGGGCAGATCGAACTTACTTAAACACTGCACTAGATGGATCCGACTTGCACTTGTTGCTATCAATAGTGTTCACCGACGAAGAGTTTGGTGGCAGTACATTTGATATTTAGGGATCTGATAGATTCTTTCTAAAATATAGAGACTTTTCTATTGTGGGTGGAACACGAAAATTTGCACTTGCGAGAGCAATTAATACGATTAAGATGGTTTTCAAAGATCTCGTAAACCTTAATGCTATCCTCCGATTCAACCTCACGGCAAATCATTACTGAAATAGTCAATGGTACTTTTGTAATACCAGGCCAAAAATAATGAATGAAATCAAGTCAATAAATACAAATGAGTTCATAATCATTTAATCTAAATTACAACCTTATGTTGATTAAACATTCATTACTAAAGTCTTGTAAATTAGTATCACAATTTCCCATAATTAATGTAAAATACTTACTTAACCATGGGTATCACTAATGAAAGCTTGGTGATTTCCAATCTACAATTGTTCAACGAGAGCAATGAGAGACCTCAAGGAGATGAAAGGTAGTGAAAGAAATAGAATTTTGTTATTTTCTCTTAACTAACTCAATATTCTACGAGCAAATGCTATTTATATACAGAGGATACAAATGTAGTCATTGTACGCGTGTAAAGGATAAATAAATCTATACTATTAACAACACAATCCCCTCTCCCTCACAAGTAAGATGAGCTAAAAGCCCCAAGTTGACCAAAAATCAAGACCGTAATCTATCAGGAGAAACTTTAGTCATGATATCAACTATTTGCAAGGAAGAAGAAATATGGTGCAAGCGAAGAAATCTTATAGAAATGTGATATCTGGTAAAGTGAATGTTAAGATCAATATTCTTTATTCTACTGTAAAAGCATGGAATGTTTGCCAACATAGAAGCTAATTTGCTATCAGTAAAAAGACCTAACGACAAAGAAATATCAATGTATAGATCCTTGAGAACAAAAGATAACAAAGAAGTTCTTTAATGGTAAAAGCCACACTACGATACTCAGCTTGAGTAGACGAAGTGGATACAGTGTCTTGTTTCTCAATCTTCAAAGAAATGAGAGAATTAATAAGAAAAATACAATAGCCTGATAAAAACTTTCTATCAATGCAACATGAACCCCAATTCACATCGTAATAACCATGTAGAACCAAAGGAGCCAAAATTGAATTAAAAAATCCTTGAGTTATGCTACTCTTCAAGTAACAAAAGACATCAGTGGTTGCCCAAAGATGTGGAGTGCATGGATTGCCAACAAAATGACTAAGTTACTGGCTAGAAAAAGAGATATTTGACCTTATGATTGTGAGATACAATAGATGACCCAATATGCATCTATACAAGGATGGATTAGTTAAGGGTTCACCAAAGGTATTATCAAGAAGTAATTAAGAAGGAAAATGTTGTGAAACTAGTTTAGAACTAGTAAGTTTGGCATCTTAAAGAATACCAAGCAAAACTTGCATTGATGAAGATAAAATCCATGAGAAGTGTGACAAATCTCAATCCATAGAAAAAAAAAAACATGCCTCTCCTAAATCTTTCATTGTAATTGCCTTGTTAATAGCTTGCTTGTACACCAAAAATATCAACCAAATCATCACTCACAATTAAAACATCATCAACATACACTAAAAGAGCTAAGAAACCTTTGTCATTTGAACGAGTGAACAAAGAATGATCAGCTTAAGATTACACAAAATCAAGGGAACAAATAAACTTTGTAAATTCTTTATTCCATCGTCTTAAGACTTGTTTTAGGCCATATAAGAATCTCACCAATTTACACACTTGACTTAGTGTTGCTAAAGAATATCCTTCCGGTAGCTTCATGTAAATCTCTTTATCAATAAAACCATATAAAAAAGTGCTGTTAACATCTAACTAATGAACATACCAATGTTTTGTAGCAAAAATAGCAAGTAAAACTGTCACTGTAGTAAGCTTTGCCACAAGAGAAAAAGTGTAAGTATATGATTCACTTGAACTATATATATATAAATAAATCGCGAATACTCCAACAAGTATACTAGGTCGGAATGAAGTAATATAGAGAAAGTAAGGTGATCGATCCCTCAAAGACTAAGAAATTATTAATCTTATGCTAGTTCTTATCAATATTCAAGCAATCAAAATTAAATTAATTAATATAATAATTACTTTAAAACTATTGAAAAGAAAATAACTATGAAAAATATAAAATTAAGCAATCAATTAAGAATTGTAGGAAAATAGAATCCACCTTAGATTATATAAATCAAAATATTATCATATTATATAGATTAATAGCTATATAGTTATTCAAGTAAAATTATTATACCTTAAAACTTAAAGATTTAAACCCCTAATTAATTAGTTAGTTTCCACATCTTCCAATTAATAGTGGACTTTAAATTATAATCATATATCTCCTAATACTATGATTGTCTAATGTCCTAATTCAATTATCCCTAATGTCTTAGTGAATAATTAATCGCTAAACATCACATTAATCTCTGGATAGTTTCTAATTAATTTAATTAACTCTGCTTCCACATTAATTAATCAAATCAACTAAGAATTTCTAACAAACCCTAATCAACTCCCGTATCATTAAGATTTCTAACAATTATAACCAATTGAACAATTATAATCAAAATCATAGAAATTGCAATCATCAATCATCCATATATCACTTAATCCTATAAAATGAACACAATCATCATCTTAACTATCTAAGGTTTCATCAATTCCCACAAATAAATTTAGCCAATCATGGAATTAGAAACAAAAACACAAATACTAATTGAAATTGTAAGGAAATTCATAATTGAAAACATAAGTAATTCATAGAATTGCATAAGAATAATTAAAATAAATGTCACCAATTCTATATTAGAAAGAAATAATCTTCAATTATAGCTTCAATCTTAGTCTCTATAGCAAAAGCAAAATCCTCTCAATGATTAAAGTGCTTCTCTCGAAAAATTCTTCAAAAACTATCTAAAACTATTCTATGACTCTCGATGTCAAAGGAAAAAGTGTCTAAAAGTATCTCAAATAATGAAACATAAGCTATTTATATTAAAAATTAGGGTTGGGTCGCGTGAAGTTTCTTTTTTCATGAAGGCCAATAGTATAAGTGCAAGGCTGACCGACGGCATAGTCATCTAAGGTTGGTGGCTTAGCCAACAAAGGCTGCTGATGCAAGTTGCAAGTTGTAAGCCGACTATTAGGCTGACGGCCTTTACTTCCAAATTGCATGTATTGATCCGAACTTCGTTTATTTGCTTAAAATTCCTTTAAATTGTCCGTAATTCCACTCTTGAATTCTTTAATTCTTAAAATGTCCAAATGAACATAATTAAGTACCAATTCTTAATTATTTATATAAAATATATAATAATTCTATCTTAATTTGCACTTTAAAACATAAAAAATATGCCTTTATTAGTATAGTCAACACCTTTAACTTGAGTGAAACCTTTAGCAATTAATTGGGCTTTAAATCAATCAATTGTCGCATTAGGTTTGTATTTGACTTTATACACCCATTTAGAGCCTATGGGATTCTTTCTTGGTGGCAACAAAAGCAAATCCCATGTATGATTGGACTTAAGAGCTAAAAGCTCTTTATTCATTGCCTCAACTCATCTTGAATCTTATTTAGCTTCATGATAAGTTGATGGTTCATGGATTGTAAATATGTTCGCTAAAAAGGCAACATATTTTGGTGGAAATGAAGTGAAAGAATAGGGTTGAAAAACTGGATAACCCTTTAATGTTATGGTTAAGGAAATAGGGTTAGAATTGAGTATTAGAGGATGCATCATAATAGAATTTGTATTGTAGACAAAGTCATGCAACCATGCTAATGGATGCTTAGTTCTGTTGGACTTTCGAACTTAAACATCTATAGTAACAGGAAGTGAAGTCACAGGCTCAAAAGAAGTATCATCTTTAGAAGTTATGTTGGATGGTAAGACAGATTCATCTATTGAAGAATTAAAAACAGGTGGAAACAAAGAAGTATATGTAGATAAGTGTGTGACGAATCAGTTGCGGACTGAAAAGTCTCATGAAAAATAACATCACGGCTAATAAACAAATGGTGAGATGTATGATCATAGAGTTTATAGGCTTTGTGATCTAATGGGTATCCAACAAAAATACATCTCCTTCCCTAAATATCAAATTTATCTCTTGAAGTGATTATAGTAGTTGCATAGGCAAGACAACCAACAGTTCTCAAGTTTGAATAGTTTAGTGGTTTATGAAATAACACTTCCAAGGGTGATTTCCACTTCAACAATTGCATGGGCATTTGATTGATCAATGTAATGGCAACAAGAATGCACTCTCCCTAGAACCTCTTTGACAAGTTAACATGTAAGTTAAGGGCCTAAGCTATGTCAAGCAAATGCCTTTGTTTCCTCTCTACCACTCCATTTTGTTGAGGGGTATAAACTGCACTCTTTTGATGTTGTATGCCATGCTTCCTAAAAAGTGCTTAACACTTGTATGATATAAACTCACTTCCATGATCTATTAGGATAGTTTTAGGTTTGGTGTGAAGGTGGTTCTTAACATAAGAAAGGAATGAAATAATAGTGTCAAGTGTATGATATTTGTAAGGCAACAAGTAAGTCCATGTAGTATGGCTCATATCATCCACTATGGTTAAGAAATATTTACAACCAGTTAAAGAGAGCATATTGTATGGACCCTAAAGATCAACATAAATTAGATTAAAAGGAACCGAAGTAAAACAAGTACTAGATGGAAAGGGCAAACAATGAAATTTGGCAATGTGAGAAGTATCACAAAGAAATGGAGCATCACTTTTATTTTTACAACTAGTAATATGTTGTAATTTTGACGTAGACGCATGTCCTAACCTTCTATGCAAAAGTTCTAATGAAACATTATTAACATCAAATAAGGGAACAACAGAGTGATTAGTAATATCATTTACTAAGATATTATTCATAAACAAAGAACTATTAGCAAAATTATGTATAGTTACACCAACATTAGAACTACACAAGCTTCCAGTTTCATGATGCACAAATTGCACCACATATAAGCCTTTGCGTGAACTTGCTCTAGCAATGCATGTTTTAGTTCTCAAGTCCTAAAATACACAATCATGAGCATTAAAGACTACAATCATGTTGGTGTTAATGAGCAAGCTATTAACAAACAGTAGGTTATGTTTGAAGTCAAGTATGAAAAGGACTTTGGTTAGGAAAAGTTTTTTATTCTATACTGCATCTCCAACAATAGTAACCGCTTTCACATTATCATCGAGTAAGGTTACCCTAATGGGTATAGAAAGAATGTGTTGATTGGTCAATAAGTGTTTGAAAGGTGTGATATGATTTAACGCACTCATATCTATAATCCATTCACACATTCTAGTATCATGAGACAAACACGAATTCAAACAGGAAGAAGAATGCAACACTTCACTTACAAAATTAACCAAAGCACTTTGATCTTGTCCATCAATTCCTTTGCTCTTCATTAGCCTAACAACTTCAAAACAAAGTTTCTACATAAAATCAGACTCATTAGCATACCTATTAGCATCATAATAATTCTCCAAGGGAGTTTTCATACGAGGAATAGCAACGTAAGTAACAAATCTAAAAGTAGTAGTTGTTTATTTTCGATCCCTCTATTTGAACAACTCAGGAAAACCTATAATCTCGAAGCAATTATCAATAGAATGTCTACTTTTCTTGCAATGTGTGCAAGTAACAAATTTAGAACCACCCCTGCCTCTCTTTTCTTTATGATCAATAAGTCCTGTTCTCATGTTCGACTTTACTTGATATGCAGCAATCATACTACCCATCAAACCGACCATTTGCTTTTGTTTTTCTACCTGATATACAATGGAGTAAGCCTTACTTACTATAGGCTAAGGTTCCATACAAATGATGTGACTCCATACTCCTTCAAATACATCATTTAACCCAACCAAAAATTGCATCAACTTAGTTCTATTCTCAAGTTCTTGAATTTTAATAACCAAATTACAACTACACTGTGATATAACACCACAAGCACCCTATGGGCTTGCTACAAGAAACTGGCGAGGAGAAGCTCCCTATAGGCTCGCTAAAAAGAATTGATGAAGAGAAGCACCTATTTGGCTCGCTAAAAAGAATTGATGACAAGAAGCACTCTATGGCTCACTAAAAGAATATTGGTGAATGAAAGCTACCTGTGGGCTTGCTAAGACAACTTAGTAAAGAGAGCACCTTATGAGCTCGCTACAAGAATATTAGTGAAGGAAAATGCCCTATGGGCTCCCTAAGACAACTTGGTAAAGAGAAGGTCCCTATGGGCGCTCTATGAGAATATTGGTGAAGGAAAGTGCCATGTAGTCTCGCTAAGACAACTTAGTAAAGAGAAGTGCCCTATGGGCCTGCTACAAGAATATTGGTCAAGGAAAGCGCCTTGTGAGCTCACTAAGACAATTTGGTGAAGAGAAGGACCCTATGGGCTAGCTATGAGAATATTGGTGAAGGAAAGCGCCTAGTGGGCTCGCTAAGACAACTTAATGAAGAGAAGCACCTTATAGGCTTGCTATGAGAATATTGGCGAAGGAAAGCGCCCTGTGTACTTGCTAAAAACCCTAAAGGAAATTGATGAAAAAAAGGGTAGTGCTTTAAAAGTGGGCTAAAACCCTAAAAAGCTAGGACAGCACCCTAAAGGCTAGCTAGAACCCCAAAAAGAATGAAATAGTAGGTCAGTGCTCTAAGAGCTAGCTAGAATCTAAAAAATAGTGAAAGATGTAAAGTGAGGAAATGAAATTCATTTGAAAAACTTCCTGACTTGAAAAATATTTACGAATAAAGAATTTAGTGAAAATAAAAATCACTTAATGATAGAAGAGGCATTAGGGCTTAGATCAATATGATCAACTTAGAAAAAGTGGGACCACATCAAAAAAGACTTAAATTAAAAGCTTAGCTACTTAAGCTGACACGAAAATGGACAAAAAACTTATGATAAGCCTTTACTTTTTCTCTCTCCTTTTTTTTTTTTTTGAAAGTTTGATAACTGGTATAAATCCTCCATTGATGACCACATGGGGCCTCTTATATTTGTTCTAACCCTGATGCTAAGCTACCTGGTAAGGCCTTGTGATTTTGAACAATCCTGTTTTAAGGAAAAGGTAACTCATGATTAGTTTTGTCAAAAAGGACTTTCTTGCGAACTCTTGACTACAGTCCCAAAAATTATAGTCTATTTTGTAAGTGATACAACTTAATCAATCCGTTATGTCTTTTTCAGTTCAACATTATGAATTTAGGCTTTTAGTCAAAGGGTTTCAAAGAGAATTAATGAGAAGGCTTATTTTGAAAGAAACTTCTTTATTTTAACCTAGGTATACAAGTCAAGAACCTTTAGGAAAAATTAGAAGTGTGCTTACTCGAATTATAAAAACAATTTTTATTAGAGATAAATTATCCTTTAAAATCGAAAGAGCATTATTAAGTAAGGGTAGTATTGTAAATAGGAAGGCCTTGTGTGATTCAATATGAGGAAGAAAGTCTTTTTCGTTTGTAATCTTGGATGTGTAAAGTGGCTTCATGTTTCAAGATTTAGTGCTTTATGCCTTTTGGGGCTTCTTTAGTTAGGGCTACTTAGGCTTTAATTCTTGATTTAGCTTTTGTTGACCCCACTAGAATGTGATATATGTCTTTTGGGGCTTTCGTCTTACATTTAGGCCCAATTTTCCAGCCTCTTCTTTTCTTTTCCTTTTTTTTGTCTAATTTTTTTTTTTCTCTTTTCTTTTGGCTCTAAGAATGATTATCTCCATTGTTGAGTTTTTGCCTTTTAAGTAATTCAAAACCCTAAATCCATAGATTTATGGGCTTGGGGTAAGGTATGTATAAGCTTGAGGTGTTTGGAAAAGAAAATGGCTCTTCTTCATTTCAAAGAAAAATAATTTATCAAAAATAAAAGTCATTTTTGAATTAACATTACTTAAGCAAGCATAAACTAATTTTGTCCTTCCTTCCTAATCAATGACCCTAACTTCCGAATTACCTCATTGCAGGTTGGTTCTTAACAAGGTTTAAATTTGAAAATTCCCTAAATTAGTCCAACAAGGTTAACAATGGATAGCTGTGTTTGGGATTTGAAAATGAATGCCTAACTTTAATCTGTGTATCAAATTCAAAATCGACTTCCTTTAAGGAATAAGTCTAAAATATCCTCACTTTAATATCGCTCAACTCTTATAATGTTTTTAGAGGTTAGTGTATGAGATGAAGTTTACCTTTTTTTCATTCTAAATCTTTTAAAAGTGGGATACTGATTCCTTAGGGAGGAATTTATTTACCCCCAATGTTAATAATACTGCAATCACTCAATTAAAAAGGAAAGATTATATTATTCCAATTGTTACAAAGCTACCCAAAAACAAACTTCACTAACAACTTGATTCTTCTTTGCCCCTGCCTTAACTTCCTCCATTTAAGCATCCAACTACTTAAGACAACTCATGAACTTATCAAAAGGCACTAGCATACTCAAAAGAAATGGAGCTTTAGGCAACTCAGTTGAACTACCCCCATGACTTAAAGAAGAACCAACTTGTGTAGCTCTAGCTGAATGACCTTTACATCAATCATATCTTGAATCTTGTTCTTCAATCTCCAACATTTTTTAGTGGAGTGCCACTTCTAACCCATATGATAGTCACATTGTGCTTCTAGGTCAAAGCTATATAGTTTGTAATTCGGATTAAGGGCTTTGTAGGCTATAATCCTTTATAATGCCCCGAGACCCTAAATGAGCGCTATAACCCACTACATATCTTGGCTAGTCCGGAATATGTAAGGCTTTCTAAGTCCACAATCAAAACATAAAAAATCACAACACATAATATATATGAATATTCACAAGAGAGTGGGAGACTGCATCCACACATAACCTTATATAAACTTGCAATATCCAAAAGTTCAGAAGCATCTCAACTTACAACCAAAACATAAGATAAGTCAAATAATGAAAGTCTTCATATATCAAAAGGAGTCCATCTCCTCAAAATACAAAATCCCCAACAAAACATAAACCATCAGTAGCATAGATATCACCCTATTTAATCATCATAAAAATATAAATACTCGACTCCATCTTCCTCCTGGAAGTTGTCGATAAATATCTCCTCATAAATAAGAAAGACCTTAGATCCAGCACCTGAAAGAGAAAAGAATGAGTCGAGGCATAGTATGAGTGTACAAACACATACGTATGCTAGAGAGATCGTTCACATATAGATATGCACTTAATAGTAGATAATATAATCTGTAGATTAATAATCTCAATTTACGCCCACAGAACAACATAAGGGTATTCAAACCTCGCCACACTTGATCTTTACCCATATACATAGGTAGATATAATTATATGTTTTCCTTTAAGTCCTTTACGCCCAAAAACCAGAGTCCAAAACCTATTATTCTAGCTACGTCTCCCATGTGAAAGTCTACTAAGGAATCCCCGCACATGATCAATAATTTCTTCTCTAGGGATCTACCACTGTAGGCCCCTAGAACGAGCGGGTCAAGCATAATCAACAACCAATATCAATTAGGCCAATTATCGATTAGTCCAATTAGATCATTTCTAACCTAGCAAGCACAAGCAACAACAAGCACTACGTACCAAGAATCACTCTAAGGTCGAAAACAATACTCTAATCTCAAACCCGAACAAAAGTCAGACTTTGACAAAGGAAACCAAATACCATGAATCTAAAAGAAAACAAGTAGCATATTAACCCTTACATTCTCAGACTAAGTCCTGTCTAGGAGTTATCTAAGAGCTTATAATCTGGTCAATTAAGGTCTCGAAAGAAATCGTTATGTCAAACTAATAATAACATAATATGATTAAGCTAAAAAGTGATATGACTATATATAAGATCACTTTTTATAGATGTTCATAAGGTACATAATATATATAACATATCTATATATATATAAAAGATAGTATACAATGGATACAAAAACTAAAGTACCGAACACCATAGATTATCAAATTGATATATTAAATAAATAATATGTACTTAAATGGAAGATAGTATGATTTGTAAAAGCTCAAAAGGAAAGACAAAATAATAATAGACAATTAAAATAGACATACTATGAGTAATATAATTGGCATATATATAAATAATACTAATGTGATAAAATAATTTGATCATAATACCGTTGATATCAAAAATACAATATATTAATAATAATATGTATTGTAGTATACCAAATCAACACTTGGAATTTACGTAGAACACGATCGTTAACAAATTATATAAATAAACAGAAACTTAGCCCCAACATATATATATATAAATATATATATATATATATCTATAATCAACATTCTGAATTATGATAAAATATATCTAACGGTAACTTTTATGTAAAAATATTCTATATAACATGGTAATTAAATACTAACAATTAACTTAATTCAAAACTAACAATGGAAACAATAAATAAAATAATACACCATACATACGATACCGAATGTGAAATCGGAAACAGCTTGTAAAGCTAAATCGAGACAAGATCACCGAATGGTACGAACAAGAACCTAACATAAATAATAATACGAAATTATAATCTGTAAAATGATAGTATATTCAAATAGTTAATTAATGGCATTTACTAAGTCAATTTTGAAATACGAGAAATGGGGATAAATTAATCTAACTGTGTTTGTACCAAAAGAATTCTGGCAAGCTGATGTAGAGAAGTAAGAATTTCGAACAAGCTAGGAATTTGCAGGCAAGGAAGATATTGGAATTGGAGGTAGGGTCCTGCTAATTAATGAAGGAAGGGGAATTATTCTCTAGAGGGAGAAAATGGTAAGGGATTTACAAGGGTGGGGTTCGGTACTAACTATGATAAGGGATAAGGTCAGGGGTAAGGGATTGAAAAGCGAGAGTAAGGGATTGGGGAAGGGTCTCTAGTACGTGAAATCAAAAAGGTAAATGACGGTGAGAGATTTGGGAATTGGGGAAGCAAAGGTGTTAAGGGATTGAGGGACAAGCAAGAGGAGAGATTGGGAATCAAGGAGGGTTTACGAAAGGGATGGTAGATGAGAAGGGGCGTGAATCATCCAACGAGAGAGAGAAGACAATGAGGAAGAGAGTGAAGAATTGTAGTTGAGAAAATGATAGGGTTTAGGGTAGGATTTTAGGGGAGATTGCTCTAGGACTTTCTAGAATATTCCATAATGAAAGATGTATTTATTTAAAAAAAAAGGATAAAATTTTAATTAAGATGAAACATAAACATTGTATTTAGAAAAAAAATAATCATATAAATACAATTATTGTAATGTAAAGTATTAATAAAATTATTATACTCTATATGTAAAATAAAATTTAATATACTTAATAAGTACGAGAAAGAAAAATAAAAATAGAAAAATGAATTTAGAATAATCAAATCAGAACCTTAGCTTTGTTTTCTAACAATACTAGCCTAAAAAGTTTGTGATTTAAATAAAATACTAAACTAACTAGAGTGCTTCATCCTTGCTTCCTTTAGATGATGAAAGATTTAGGTCATTGAGATCTTTAATTGAGTGAATTGTCTCCTCTGAGTCTCTTAGGCTTGTTTTTTCTCACTCCACCTTAGCTCTTTTCTTCTTAGGCCTCTTTCATTATTTGGGCTTACTAACATTTGATCAGTATTGAACATCGAGTGTTGAAATCTTCTAAGTATTTAGCTTATTGCCATTTTTAGGTTTGTAATGCTCTTTTGTAGTGTAGCTACCTTTTCTTTTAGATTCGAGAGTCTCCTTTCCAGATCGGAGTAAGATCTGTCACTATTAGACCATTTGATGTACCATCTTTTCCTGGGAGGTGATCTTGCCATCAAATGTGAACCTGATTGGAAGAATTCTTTACCAGTTAGCAACTTTTCTTTTCTTTTTTTTATACATGAGAAAAAGGACCGACTTAAATTCCTTTTTTATACAAAAGTAGAGAAAAAGAAAGTTTAAAAATATGTATATATATTTCATAAATAATGGCAAGAAAGAGGAAGAATATGCAGGTGCAATATATTTACATGGGAAAAAATGAATAAAGGGAAGTATTTACAACTTATAAAAGATTATTCACAATACTTATAGGAAGTGTATTTAAAAGAAAAGAATTGTTTTACAAAGGAAAATCTTTATGAGACACCTAATATTTATAAATGATTTCTAAATGGACAATCTAATAAGAAGAGAAATGCTAGTAAGGGGATCTATTTTACAGTTGTAAGACTCTAATCTAACAAAGGGACTAAGGATTTACAAAGTTGAGAGAGTCTATGATAATCTATAGAATGGTGGATTCTAAAATTTTACAAAGAGGAACAAAAATGATGACTTAAGTCTAATTAACTTTTAGAGCAAATGATGAGGAAGGAGTGAAAAACATTTCTAAGGGATTAGGAGCCTGAATATTTACAATCAATCATTGTAAGTAATCTATAAGAAAAATAATCCTAAGGATATGGAAGGCATAGAGAAAAGGACCTGTAAAGAAAATCAAATATTTAGAAACTTAAGGACATGAATCTCCTGATTCAAATAGAAACTAATGAATATTTACAGGCGAAATAAAAAAATGCAATATGAGGGCATGCTGATGCAGAGAAGGGAGCTTAGCAAACTGACCATGATGTGGCAAAAAAGATTGTTATTGCATCTTTGAAGCTTTCATTACATTATTCAAAAGTTTAATACAAATTCTCTAAAGTCTAGATCTTCTTCTTCTTATGGTGTCTTGGATCCTCTTCAATCTTCTTCCTTTTCTTCAATTTAGCTACCTTAATTCATTTGGCAACCTGGGAGATATCTCCAACATGGAATTTCTGGAAAGCTTTGACCTAGTAATAAGTAACAACATCTTTGGAGAGTTCAATGCAGCAGAAAATGCATCAATAGGATTTATCTTATGTATGTCTTTCCTATAAAAGAAGTCAAGTTTACAACTCCGAGTATGGCTGATAAACCAAACCATGAGTAAGGCCATATTGGTCTTTAATTCTCCATTCTTCTCTTCTTGGAGATAGCTGAGCGATCTAACTTGTGCTGCTAATAGTGTTAGGACATAAGATTTCCCTTCTAAAAATTGGGTCATTAGCTCTATAATCCTATGATGCATCTGAAATATCCCATTAGGAAATAAAATAGTTTCAAATGCTGCTAAGATATAGGCATTGATCCTATATTGCTGCCAAACTTTAAAGCTAGTACAAAAAAGTTTATGGTTATAGCTGGATTGGGTCGCGAAACAAGTAAAAAGATCATCCACCTTGATGATTCTCCTGTGAGAATCTACCCATATTTTGCACATTTTAGATTTACGAAGGCTTAAGGGCTTTTTGAAAATCTTTGCAAGGTTAGCCATGATATCTGGGACATATTTTTCGGTTCCAACAAAGGAGACTCCTAACAGATAGGAGTATTCTTCAACAGTTAGGCTCAATCGGCATGGGCCAAAACAAAAAGACTAACTCTGAAGATCCCAAAAGTGGACAAAAGCCCGTACCATGGTGATATTAGTTTGGACTTTAAGCAATGATAGGACGAGCTTAATCTTGCCTTTAATGAATTTCTATTGGTTTGGATTGAAAAATTGAAACCATCTTTCGAATATCCCCTTGGGCTTTAAAGGTTTGTGAATATGGACTTCTTTGAAAAGAGCCAGTGCGAGAGAGGACCTAACCATTTTCTACAAAAAGGATGAAAAGAAAATTACATCAACGCTATCTTATTCATATGAGAAATACATTGATATTCTAAAAAAAAAAACGGAAAAGAAAATATTTACAAGGAAAAGATTAGGAAACTTTATAGCTAATCTTTTTCTTTTTTTTTTTTTAGTCTTACTACATCGTGCCAATTTGCCAATTTTGGGAAAAGGGTTCATGAATGCAATTAGGATAGGTTCTAAAAAGGTCCTTAACCTTTGTGACCTCACTCATTTTTAGAAAATGCCTTCATTAGTTACATCACACCTTAAGTAGGGTAGCCTAATCAACCCTAAGCGATTGTTACACTACACTACACCCAAAGCCTACACAATTACCCTCTTCTTAGGGTCCTAAGACGACTTAGGTTTGACCATATCTATCCTGTATCCCCGATGTAATCATTCCCCCGTGTCCCTAATATAATACATGCAAAAATGAATATGGCAAAAAAAAGAACATCTATTTACATGACATAAATAAATAAATAAACAAATAAAAAAAAATAACATGGGTATTTTTAAAAGGAAAACTTAATTTTGGGAAGTATTTTAACTGGCTAACCCTCTTGACATCTTCAGTAGAGTTGTCAAGCTATCGAGCCTGATTTTTTCCTAGTTTTATATTTTCTTTGACCCAATTAATACTAAACCCTAATCCATTTAAATACCAATCTTTAACTAAGAATTAAAGAAAACTAGTTTTTAAACATATTTGGAAATTCTTTAGAGTCACCACCCGATCAGAGTCAGAAAAAAAAGGTTAGGTTAAATTGATTGGGTGGATTAATTTAACCTAGTCACTAGTCCACTTGAAAAACCAATTTCTAAAAAAATGATTTTTAAAAACCAAAGAACCGAGTGTAAGGGCTACTCTTTAAAACCCTTACAAGTATCACTATTAACTTTCTAAATTTAATTTTACTTTTTAAATACCTTTCCACTAATGTCTATTTACAAACGATAACTGAAATTATGTCTATTTATAAAAAAAATAAGAATTTAAAGAATTATCTACTAAAGTGGAAAATTAAAAAATTTTCATATTTTAAGTTGCCCCATATATATGAGTGCTTACATAGCTACTATTCCATATCAGACATTCGTAGTTCATTACATAAAACTTTAGCTGGTTGGTCACTTTTAAGTCAAAAACAAGTTAAGTTTAAGTTTCTTAACTTTTTGAAAATTTTCTAAAGGATCCTAATTGGTTTGTTTATTTTTTTAGAAAGATGTCCTAATTTTGAAAATTGCTCATTTTATTTTACTTATTTGAAAAAATATATTTTTCTAAATGATGAAAAAAAAATTATTATAGATATTATTTTTCTTTATTTTGCTTTACTTCATCTTATTTTTTCTTTATTCATGCATTAACAAAGAGAAAAAAGATAAAAATAAAATTTCTTTTTTCTCCTTTTTTTTTTCTTCGTTTTTTTCTTTTCTTTTGTTTTTCTTTTTTTTTTTCAAATTTATCTTTTTGTTACATTTACAAAAACAAATAAACAAATAAAATAAAAATAAATAATTAAATAAATAACAAAAGATCAAACCAAATGGAGTAGGGGCACGGGTCGGATCGTATCGTCAGTTCGGGCCGGAGCTCGCGACCTCAACAAGTCGTGAGTCACTAATTAAAGAAGAAGAAGGCAAGTGCGTAATGGGGTGGTTTAAACCTATCTAAGACCTAAACTGATTAGGAAAGAGCATTTTTGTGAGAATTTTATTAAGAAATAAGGGGGTAGGCAAAGTTCCTTAACCTACCATAGTGGTTTAGTGGTGTTGGAGAAAACAACCGCCACTTAGTGGTGGTGGTCCGACCATAGAGGGGTTGCTAGGGTTTGGTCAAGTGTTGGGTCTTGGGTTTTTTACAGTGGTGAAGCTAATGGAGGTAATAGGTTCACTCGAGAACCACCATAGAGTGGTGGTTTTAGAGTGAAAGTATGAAACTCGCAAGTTAAAGGGAGAAAACTCATATTCAAGCTTGTATGGAGTGTTTTTTATCGAGTTTCTTATCGAGGATGAACATTAGGATGCCTATTTATACTAAATGAGGTTTGGTTCAACATGGAAAGGCTCATAGACGATTGAATCGACCATGAATGTTGATATCAAATCTTAAGTTTTTTCCATTTTTTAGAGCCAATTTAATCTCTGGTTTTGATTGAATTTGAGTCTCCATTCATAGTATCTCATGTCTTCTTTTAATTCCCACATTTAATTTGATAAAATTCTCCCAATTAATGTGCTTAATTGGGTTAAGAAATGGCTTAATCGTATAAGTCTTTTTCTTCAATTTCTACAGTGAATTATGGCATTTTGAAGGAGAACTTGAGGTGCGATTACATGCTAGGCACGTGCCACACATGTGTTGCAAAAAGAAAGGTTGCGTAACAACGCACCCTCTCTTCCTCACTTGATCAAGGCCAAGCCCTGTTTCAAAATGCTGCAAACCAAGTAAACCTAATCCGATCCATATAAACCTTTCTTTTTTTTAATATAAGAATAAAATAAACTAAAAACTAAAAGTAGATGCCTATTAATTAAGTGGCATAAAAGTCCTATCTTAACTGCACACTAAGATATATATTTTTTTTCCTTTCAAAAAGTAAAAAGGACACTTTATGCTTAACAAGATTCGAACTCCAAACCTTCATATCAACCCCAATGCTAAACTTAAGTGCTTATCCGTTAGATCATTGTCTTATGCCTTATTCATATATACATTCAAATTACACGTATGGATTAGGTCAGCCTGTGTCAGATTCAAGTCTAAACCTAAGCCCAACGGTACTCTCCTTATTTTTATCTAGATTAAAAAATTTTACTTTGTTAAACTATTTAAAAATTTATTATCTTCTAAATTTCCTAAATTCTCTAATTTTTTTTATTTTTTGTGACTTTTCAATTTTTGTAATTTTTCCTAAATTTTTCATTTTTGTATTTTTTCTAAATTTTTTTGAATTTTTTTTTGTTTTTTTCTAAATTAGGACCTTTTATCCTATAAAAAGAGAGTAAAAATGAGGAGTCTATAGCATTAATATTGAATTTCAAGTAATTGATTAGTAAACCGAAGTAATTATAGTGAATGTTTTGAGATATGAACATAACGCCTTCAATTTTCCCTCAAACTTTAACATTAACACAATATTAATATGGTAAGTTACATATTACATCAATTAAGTTTTTTTTTTTACTCTAAATAATATCTTGACCAAATTCTAGTCAATCATATATGGATGAAATTACGTGCTTCCTAATTTATTGTTACTTTCCTGCCTCAACCTCTAAAATACCGCCATGTGGCATCCAATTCCTCCTATTAGATGCTTAAATTTTCAAGCATCATGAGACAATTAGATATGATAGGAAATTTATAAACAAACAAATTAATAAAGATGGGATATCAGTATATCATGTTCTCGAAGATAGCCATGTTTGGAATTTGGAAAAAAAAAATTAAGATGAAAAAATCATAAGTATTCCATTCTTTAAAAATGAAAGTAATAATTAAATAAACAGATTAATAAAGATCAAACAGCATCTTCCTTCTCTTAATTCGTAGTATATCCCTTAAGTTAATTCTCTCTCTGCTTATTAAATGATTTTCCTTTTCTCCGCAGCCGCTAACATCATTGACCCTAAGCCATTTAATTTTCATCCAAGACTAAGATTTTAAAGTGATGTGAGGAAAAAAATAATCAATTTGTAGTCATTCAATTTCATCAAAACCGTCTTTACTTTTCATACACCATGTAATATTTTACATCATCTTTTATTATTCTTTTATCCAATATTTTAATTGTTAATATTGCATTATCTAATATAATTATCTTGTTGTCATAGTATCCTTATAGTCATACATCAAGAAGCAATTGTATTATATCATCTTTTGTTATTCTTTATCTAATATTTTGGATAAATATAATATTTTTACACTCATACATCAAAAAGCAAATAATCATGATTATGACTTAATTGAAAAATATGAATTAAAAAATTAGGCTTTTCAATATATTTATTTTAATGAAAACATGATTAACAATTGTAATTGAACAATGCAAACTAACCTTAGTTTCTTAGGGGTAGTGCAACATGTAGGTTGTTATTTCAATCTCTTAGTTGATATAATATGTTATATGATCTTTTAAAGGATATGTTTTATTTTGAGTAAAATTTTTGTTTTGTGCTAGGAAGAAAATTAAGAATTTAGTCAAGTTATTATCTTTTGTTTAATTTGTTAATTTATATATACATATATACATATATATATGTATATAATTTCCAGGTTCATGGAAATCAAAAACAATATTCTTTCAAATGAGAAGCCAACATGTATAAAACTCAACTTTCTAGAAGATTTTGAAGAGAACGATGATGATCTCAATACTAGTCTCACCACTAACAATGATGAGAAAAAAATAGATATTCATATTGATATTATAGAAAAAGATATACCAAAAGTGGGGATAGTGTTTGAGACCGAGAAAGAAGCATATGATTTTTACAATCAATAAGCTAAACAAGTTAGGTTTAGTATTCGAAGAAGTAAAGCACACAAAGATTCTAAAAGTGAGTGGAAAGATCGTATTTTTTATTATTCACATCAAGGTATAAGAGAAAATGATAAAAGAAGACCTAATGTCCAATATCATTGGCCAATGACAAGGTTTGTATGTTTAGCAAAAATGAAAATACAAAAAAAAAAAATGATAGAAAGTTCTAAGTAGTAAAATTCATATCCAATCACACACATCCTTTAGCTTCTTCTAGAAAACAAAAAATGTTTCTAAGATCGCATAGGAATTTAAATTCTTTTCAACAAACTAAAGCTGACTTGGCTAAAATTTCTGGAATTGGACCAAAGCAAACATTAAGATTATGTTAGGGTAGGAGGACATAAGAATCTTGAATTCATTCCTGAAGATTATAATAATTATTTGAGGGCCAAAAGAACCCAAAACATGAGGATTGGTGACATAAGTAAGGTTTTGGAATATATGCAAAACAAGCAATCTAAAGACTTGAGTTTTTCTTATGCTATACAAGTTGATGTTGATAATCTTATTACAAAAATTATTATTTAGGTTAATGGTTGCATGAAAAATGATTTTCATTATTTTGGTGATGATATTTGTTTTGATACAACAAGCAATTAAAGATGGTAGACCGCTTGCATTGTTTGTTGGCATAAACCACCATAAACAAAGCATCATACTTAGGGTTGCCTTATTATACGATGAGTCAGTTAATACATTGAAGTGATTATTTGATGCCTTTGTTAAGATGATGTCTAGCAAAAAAAACCAAAAACAATCATCACTGATGAAGCCCTTGCAATAATAAAGTGTTGATAGCTAGTTTTCGTTTCCGTTTTACTCATTTATTCAGCTACCGACAGGCCACGCAATCTATATTCTCGACACCTCGGCAAATGATCAATATTCTGGGCATTACACCGAGTAACTCAAATCCATCACAAATTTGAATTTAAGTTCATGGCACAAACAGTTATTATAAGTACGGTTATGATTACATAACTGCCCACTCTCCTTATATTTTAGGGAAGGTATCTAATCAAGAAGTTTCCATGTGTCTTAACAATTATTCCAATAACTGTTCTTTCAGACATGACAATCTCCTATAAATACAAAAAAAAAAAAAAAAGAACTCGATTAGAAAGGGCGAATAACTCTCAACTTCTCAACTCTACTATTTTCATTCCTACCTACTAACTTAGGCATCGGAGTGACCGCACCGAATTGACCCCAATACCAAGTATTTATCTTATCTTTGCTGAATATTTTCGATTCCTAAAATTAACCAATAACATTTGGCGCCGTCTGTTTTTTCCTAAACATACCCACATGACCAAAACAAGAGTGTTTAAGAGAGTAGGTGCTGGCACTTCCTCCCAACACCTTGAAGGGGAGAGTTAACATATTGATGAGTAGCAATTGGCTAGACTTAAGCAACTCTATCTCAACTTAGCCAAAGAAAACCAAGAGTTAAACAAAAAACATGAGCAAGTTCTTAAGCTCCTCCATAGTAATATTCACCCAAACCTAATCCAAAATAAAGACCAAAGCAATCACAACACTGAAAAAAGTGATAATTCAATTTATTCACCCAAGTTGCAAAAAAAAGCAAGCCAAGAATATGATAAGACCTTCAACTTTTTCTTTTAAAAAGAATGATAGAGGCAAGTAACCGCAATAGGTGCACCATGCAAGTCCTTCGCATGTTAGTACCCCTACTACCCCAAGCAAGTAGTTCCAAATTAAAAAGAGTCCCTTTGTTCCAGGGATTTTGGAGAAAATGATACCTCGGCACATCAAGCTGCCATAATTTAAGACTTATGATGGAACAAAGGACCCTAAAGACCACCTGGAGTACTACCATATATTAACCAAGTTGCAAGGTTTAAGTGATGCAGTAGCCTATCAAGCTTTTCCTTCAACATTGAGGAATACAGCTAGCACATGGTTCAAACATTTGAAACCAAATACCATTTCCTGTTTCGATAAACTAGTAGAAGTGTTCCTTCAACACTTCCTATGCGATCTTATCTCTAAGTATACATGTAATTCTCTTCAATTATGTTAAGATCTAATTACACATGCAATTTCTCAATCAACATGCATAATATCATATATTGATACTCTAAAATTATCAATCAATAATTAACGACATAATTGAATCAAGAAAAGATAGAAACTTTCTTGAAATTATAATTCAATCTAAGGGTTACATGAAACCCTAGGTTCCATAATCCTAAATACTTGAATTCTAAGCTATCATAACGAATCTAAAAACGAGTTTCATCAAAAACATAAAATAAAGCATGAAAACCCCTCTTGATTTGATGAACAATCTCTAATCTTGAAATCGATGTCGTTATCGCTTCTTGATGTTGTTTCTCCTTAAGTCTCTTCTTGTCTCTTGTCTCTCTTTGTTTCTGTAATGTCTCTCTTTCTTTTGAACCCTAAGATCCCCTTTTATATGTGTATTTCACGGATTTTATTTTCGTCACCAGACACGGCCTGGGACATGGCCGTGTCCCCAGGTCGTGTAACTTTCTGCACAAAGGCAAAATTTCTGCACAACTTCAAAATTTCATAACTTCTTCGTTTGAACTCGGAATTGAGTGAAACTTGATTCATTTTCTTCGTTTTCGAGCCTAGAACGCATTTAAATCCTGAAATCAACATTTTACTCAATTAAGTATTAATTTCTTTAAATAAAACCAAAAATGTACGGGAAATGCTATAAAATCACCATATAAAATATGTTTAAAATCAGAGTTATCAAGCCCTCAATGCTATAATCGATAAAGTTAAGCCCTATGGAGACTTTTTCAAGTCTCTTACGAAGAATAAGCTAGAAACTTTTGCTAAGTTTAAGACTAAAGCCACCTTATACATTCATCAGGAAGACAACATAAAGACAGATGAGAGGCCGATCAGAGTAGAAGAGATGAAAAGAATGACAAGCAAAAAAGTGCAAATGATAGACTTAGCATGGACAATGACCACAGTTTAGATGCTAAGAGGAAGAGACCAAGGAACCCAACATACTCATCCCACATGCCTGTCAATCATCCAATTTCAAACATTTTGATGGAGGTACATAGGGAGAGAGATATCCTCTAGTGGCTGCAAAGAATGAGAGAGAATCCCTTAAGGAGAAACTCCAACAAGTATTATGATTTCTACCGTGACAAAGGTCACAATATAGATAAGTGCATTCAACTCAAGAATGTAATTAAAGATGCGATCCAACGGGGGCACTCACACAAGTTCTTAGTGCATGATGCCGAGAGTATTGAGAGACCATCTCAAAGGAGACATGAGGAACAAGAGAATGACATACGGCCGACAGTAGCCGTAAGAGATGCAAAGGATGTGAATTCTAACAGAGCACCCAATGGAGTGATCAACACCATTGTCGACAAACCTACTATAAGCCAATTGAGTTCTTCAAACTCAATTACGCCATGAATTACGTTTGCAATATTCAAGGCAAAAAGATTAGGATCGACAATACAATATCTTTCAAAGAAGAAGATTTTAAGGGCATCCAAAGGTCGTACGATGACACACTCATCATCAATGTGAGAGTCGTCAACTTCGAAGTTAAGAAGATTCTTGTTAAAACAAAAAGTTCGACCAACATTATTTTCAGCATGCCTTTAACCAAATGAGGCATGAGATCGAAGCGTAACTATGGTCTTACAAGTATGATCTCTATGCCTTCAACAATCAACTCGCCCAAGTAGCCAGAATCAATTCTTTGTCAATACAAATTGGTGATGATGAGCATGTTGCTAAGGGTAAAGTAGACTTTCTCATCATCAAATATTGGTTCCTATACAACCTGATAATAGGACGGCCATGCCAACAACTATTCAACATTGTTCCTTCAACTGCACATCTTAAAGCCAAGTTCCCTACTCCCACGGAGGTCAGCATGTGCAAAGGGGATCAATAATTGGCACAATCCTTATACATAAGGGCCTTGAGACAAGAAGAAGTATTTCAAGTTGAAACCTGTTCGGAAGGCAAGTCAGTTAGCATTGAGAATGTCGAGAGTAATACTGAGGAAATTCCTTTAGGGGATGACCCAGGGAAAACAACGAGAATCGGGAAACCCTTGTCAATAAATACTTGGCAAAGTTTAATCAACTTCTTACAAGCCAATACTAATGTATTTCCATGGTCTCCTTCAGACATACCAAGTATCCCGAGAGAAGTTATGGTATACAAGCTCAAGATTGATCCAAACATAAAGGTGGTCCAACAAAAGAAGAGGCATGTTGTGTTAGAGAGACAAGTAGCAATAGAGGAAGAAGTTCATAAGTTATTGAAAGCAAGATTCATCTAAGAAGAGCCTTATCCGACTTGGCTAGCCAATTGTATGCTAGTCAAGAAGTCTAACGGCAAGCAGAGAATGCGTTAAACTTCACAGATCTTAACAAAACCTATCCTAAGGACTATTTCCTACTACCAAAAATTGATTAGATAGTAGATACAACTGCTAAACACACGTTACTTTCTTTTATAGATGCTTTCTTTGGTTACAACCAAATCAAGATGGACAAAGAAGATGAAGTCCATACGTCTTTCGTTACCAATTTTGGAACATATTGTTACACAATGATACCCTTTGGGCTCAAGAGTGCCAACAAAACATACCAAAGATTTGTGACCAAGATGTTTAAACCTCAAATTCGCAGAAACATTGAAGTATATGTCAATGACATGATTGTGAAGAACATGAAGGAAGATCGGCATCTTGCCTACCTAGAGGAGACGTTTACCACATTGAAAAGATACGGCATGAAACTCAACCTATAGAAATGCATCTTTAGCGCAACATTAGGAAAATTTTTAGGTTTCATGGTTACTCGGTGCGGCATTGAGGCTAACTCGAGAAAGATTGAAGCCAAAAGGAACTTAAAATCACTTCACATGGTTAAAGAAGTGTAGGAACTCACTGGGTGAATTGCTACCCTCAACAAATTTGTGTCAAGAAGAGCGGATAGGTGCGCAGAATTCTTTAAAATTTTAAAGAATAAAAAAAAAATTCAATTGGACTGACGATTGTGAAAGAGCTTTCAATGAGCTTAAGGAATTTCTTACGTCACCCCTAATACTCTTGACACCCATTTTTGTAGAAAATTTATATTTGTACTTGTCGATCAACGGTCGAGCTCTTTCTTCTGTACTGGTCCAAATTGACGCCAAAGAGCATCAACCCGTTTATTACATGAGTCATGTTCTACAAGGGTCAGAGCTTCGGTATACAAAGATTGAAAAGTTTGTATTAGTAATGACTCTCTCAGCACTAAAGTTAAAGCCGTATTTTGAAGCTCACTAGATCATTATTCTTACTGATTAACCATCGCGGCAAGTATTGCAACGACCTAATTCCTCGTAAAGGATGATGAAGTATGCCCTAGAGCTTAGTGCCCGTGATGTATAATATAAACCCAGAACGACATTAAAGGTTCAAGTACTGGCAGATTTTGTAGCCGAATTTACTGGTGAGGAAGATTGTGTAGAGGTTGCCAAGAAACCTATCTAATTCCTTTATGTAGATGGTTCTTCAATGCAAGAAGGTAATGGTGCAGGCTTAGTTCTTCAAGGCCCCCATAATGTCAAATTTCATTGTAGTATGAAATTCGGATTCCCAGCCAGCAATAATGAAGTAGAGTACCAAACTCTAATCACCAAACTGAAACTAGCAAAAGAAATTGGCACTAAGAAACTCGAAGTGTTCTCTAATTCCAAATTGGTGGTGAATTAGGTAACAGGATGTTATACAGCAAAGGAAGAGGAAATGAGCAATTACCTACTGCTGGTATGACCACTCGCAAAAGAATTCCAATCTTTCTCCGTTCACAAAATTTCGAAAAGCAAGAATATTGCAGTCAACAAGTTGTCAAAGTTAGCTCCTTACCTAAGAGAAGAATCATGAATGGATCCCCTAGTGGATTATCTAAGAGATGGTACTAGCCCTGACAATAAGGAAAGAGCATGAACATTGGCATACCAAGCCACGAACTATACACTGATTGATGGTCAATTATATAAACACGGCATATTGCAACCTTATCTTCAATGCCTTCCTCCAAGAGATGCTCAAAGGGTATTATCCCAGCTACATGGTGGTATATGTAGTAATCACGTAAAAGCACAGATACTATATGTCCGAGCACTGCGACTTGGCTATTACTAGCCGACTATGAGAGAAGATGTAAAGGAAGTTGTTTGACACTATCCCCAGTGCCAAAAGCACAAGTTGCCAAGTCATGTGCCTGCAACTAAGTCATGTAGCCTAACCTACCCTTGGCCATTTGCCAAGAGGAGGCTAAACATTCTCAAACCCTTTTTGAAGTCTACCGCACAGCAACAATTCATCATTGTTGCTACGAATTACTTTACCAAATGAGCAGAGGCCGAGGTAGTGGTGAAGATCACCGAGTAGGAAATGGAAGCATTCGTCTTTAGCTCCATCATATCAAGATTCAGAGTTCCTGACATGATAATTACAGATAACAGCCCACAATTTGACAACAATAAGTTCCAAGCATTTTGTGCAAAGCACGACATTCACCTCAACTACACATCTGTAGTACACCCTTAAACGAATGGATAAGTTGAAGCCATAAACAAGATTATACTACATGGCCTAAGATGCAAAGTGGATCAAGTTAAGGGGAAATGGGCCAATGAACTACCAAATGTTTTATGGAAGTATCGAACCACCCACAAAATTGCGACTAGGGAAACGCCCATTAGGTTAGCATGTGGCACAGAAGCCATGTTGCCAATTAAGTTAGATTTAGCAAATCTACGAACTCAGAATTTCAATGTTATGGTTAATTAAGTTGGATTAACAGCAAATTTAAACACCATTGATGAAATTTGAGATATTGCAATAGCTAAAATCACAGCATATCAGCATAGAGCAGCAAGGTATTACAATCAAAAAGTGAAGCACAGAGTTTTTCAACCTAGGGATCTAGTTTGCCAAAAGATGTAAGCTACTAGCACGTGAAGAAATCAAAGGAAGCTCGACACGAATTGAGAGGATCCAATCAAGATCTAGGAAGTCATTGGTGAAGGGGCCTATTGATTAGAAATGTTGGATAGATCTATCATCCCTCGAGCATAGAATGCTGAGCATCTAAAATTATACTTCAATTGATAGCTCCGCTTATTTGTAAAGCGACAGCCAACAAGCTTGTAAGATTACAATGCTTTTTTTTTTCTAAGAATTATGTTTGAAGTCCATGTTTCTTATTCTTCTTATTAATGACAAGTCAATAAGTTCTAGTCTATCGCGACTAACGAACTATATAAATTAATCTTACAGCTAAGTAATGCGACTAGTCCACGCCTCAAACCGCTAATGGACGATGTCTATAAAGATGCACGAATTGGGTGTGTGAAATGAAACATACTTAAGATTAATTGGGCATATGAAATAAAACATGCCGAGAATTGATTGAACGTGTGAAATAGAACATGCCGAGAATTGATTGGGTGTGTGAAATAAAATATGCCGAGAATTGATTGGGCATATGAAATAAAACATGCTAAGAATTAATTGGGCGTATGAAATAAAACATGCTGAGGAATAATGGCCATGTGAAATAAAACGTGCAGAAAATTAAATAGTTATGTGAAATAAAAGATACCGAAAGATAATTTGCGTGTAAATAGAAACATGCTAATGAATAAGGAAGTGTGAAATAGAACACACGGAACTCTCGGTGCATGAACTAAAACACACTGAAAACAGTCATAAGAAGGATATTTCATTCAACCAATGCAGTTACAAATGTACAATCTAACAATTTGTTCAAACAATTACATGAGAGGATGCAAGGTACAATGAATACAAAAGAATCCTATGGCCTACTGTTAGAATCAACAGAAGTAATTCTTGGACTAGAGGCTGGGGCTTTCTCTGAGCAAGCTACTTTCTCAGCACATGGATTCTCATCTTCCCTTAGATCCTTAGTGTAAGCTTCACTATCACCCTTATTAGTAATCTCGACACCTGCCTCATCGTCTTCATCGATATACTGACTTTGTCATCAACGTCGACAAAGTTAAGTTATGAGAGATCGTAATCAAGGTAAAGCTTCAAGATCTCTTCTCTTGCTGCTTAAACCCCCTACAATAACTTCTTCTATAGAAGCCTCTCGTATTGCCGACTAGGAGCGACTATATCGAGAGCCTCTTCAACTGATGGTTCTCTCCTTACAGTCTCCTATAATTTGGCTACACGGCATTGTAAGTTTGAGTTGTTGGTCTCCAACTCTTTAATCTGCATTCTGAGCTTATCTTCCTCCTCGTTAATCATGCAAAGAGTTTGGCCAATGCCCCAGCACTCTTCTTTCTTCTTCTATAACTCCTCTTTTAAGCCTTTAGACTCTTTATACTGCTCTTCCATTTTGGCCTTTAGGCTTAAGACTTCATCGACAGTAAGGGCATGTGCCAACTTCTCAACCACAAGGTCTTCTTGGAGCTTTCTCATCTCCATCCCAACCCTTATCCTCATATTCTCAACAGTACCGATCTATGCTTTTAATGCATTGTATGCATCCTCAATTCTCTACAACAAATTTATTTAACACAATTAGGAATGATTTGGCATAACACATGGATACAACCAAGGATATTACCTTCTTCACCTCTTTGTCGACTTCATCCTAGAAAAGGAAATGTGTTAGTAACCCAAACAAATTCAACAATTAAAAGTGATGTTTATGGATACTCACATCATACAATTTGGCTATGATATGGGCTTTATTGCAACCGCTAACTATATTAACATCCTTCTTCGCAAAATCTTTGTCCTTGGGAAGAATAACTCCTTCCATTAAAGCTAAGGAGTTCGTTCCCCAGTCTTTTATTGTTACTCAGCGCCACCTCCACTATCAAGGACAACCCTTTAGCAATAGTACATAAACCTCACTATGGGATTGAATCTCCTAAACCTCCTCTCTTAACTCCATAGCGGGTGGAACATCTTCAACAATCTTGATAGGTTCCCCCGAACGAGCAATTTCAGTTTCAACCAATAGATCCTTCTTCCCCTTCTTTCGCTTCTCGATCGACTAAGAAGATTTCTATTGCACCACAAGCTACTTAGTTAATTCTTTAGCCAACTTTTTCACAACTATCGGTTGAATGGTGGATGTAGCAGTCGCACGCTTGTCAACCTTTGAGTTTTTGGCCTTTGCCTAAGCCAGTAGCTTAGCAGGATTAACCTTGCCAACACGCATATATGCGACATGAGCAAACATGTTAATATTAACACGAGAAAAGAATAAACTTACATTGTCCATGCCGAACAAAGCTCAAAGACGATAATTCTTCCCCAAACCGCGAAAACGACTTTCCTCTTATGACTATACTCGACACGATGGTAACTCATTAACGTACCTTCTTTTTCAGAAAAAATTGGTTCTCCACTTTCGTAACACCATATAATTCTCTCAGTATCCTAAAAGAATATTTTATTCTTCCTCCTTTCATGAATTTTCTATGCCACTTCTACATCATTTGGCATTAGATCAATATCTTTAGTGTAAATTAGCTCAGTCCATTAGGTCTAAAAGTTTAGCTCTTCATTAGATACTATTGACATGAATTTATCATGCCACTTGTGGATCTTGGACTCTAACCCATCCATGAACTTCCACTCATGCCTTATAGCGACAAAGCACCACCCGTTAAGCTACCTACTAATCGTGAAGAAAAATCAAAACAACTGAGCCGTAGCCCTAACTTCGACTTCTTCGTAAACTATCTCAAAAGCCACTAGAAGTTAATATGTGTTAAGTGAGAACATACTTAGCGCAACTCTAATGTAGTTGAAGAAGCCCCTAACAAAAACTGAGAAAGGGAAGCACAACCCAAAATCCTAATATTTCAAGTATATATGGAACTCGTGCTCCCTTGAGAAACATACCCTGATGAAAACCAAGCTACGGAGCCCCTAACCGACAACCGAAGCCAAGGACTAGAGGGACTAACATAACGAATCCTTATGTTCCAACCAATTCCTGTCGAGGCTAAGTACTTCATTGTCGAGTCACCTCTAATATTGTGTCGTATGACTACCCATTATTCTATGGTATGCCGAGTTGACAATTACTCTCTATTTCTGAGTTGACCAATTACTGGGCATCTTCCTTACCGAGAAGCCGAGAGAGAAAGAGAGACTAGACTAATTAAGCTATCCCTGCTCAGGCAAACCCATCTGTCCGTACTTTTTGTCCACATCTCCTAACAACCTTGTCAATGCAATATCACCACATGTACAGTATCATATGTAGAATTTGTAGCACCAATGATTACTTTCCTTATATATTCATTTTTACCATTTTGTCTCGTGTACATTGCTTCCTTAGGAAATGTCCTTATTTTCTTTTCCCTTTTGGGCAAGTTGCCCTAACTTACAAGTATAAATACCCTTACACTTGTAGCTGTAGGAGATCAGATTACCTTCAATATAATTGAGTATTTTTCTTCCTAGTGTAAACATTGTTGTTTACTCTCGGCATCACTCTTATTCTTTCCCTTAAACAGGGTTAGGTGGCAAGTAACCTCATTAGACTAATTCGTGTATCATATCAAATTGTGCCATAAGTCCTCGAAAGTTCCATTTGTATATCATATCCTCTGGAGCTATTCGTGGGTTTTGCTTACTATTTTCATTCATCATTTCTTTACCTTTTCGTACCTTTCCCCATTAACCCTTTTCGAGCTTTCTACAAGCTTAGACTCATCTAACGACCGGCCTTGTTTATTCTTAGTCATGGTTTGCATCATCTTGGTATCAAAGCCGAGGTTTTATGTAAGCTATAGTTAGTTCTTCTTGAATTCTATTATACTTTGTTTTGTAAGTGGGAAATTAAGCAAGTTATTATGTTCATTTGACTGCTGTGTTGTTAGCTATTTACTTTCTAAAGAGTTTGCTTGAATTTGAATCTGTGAGAAAAATGACAGACCTAAGTATGAATGTTAATGCTAATGATGACAATGGAGTTGTCCACCATGGACGACAATCTCAGGAAACTCCAAAAAGCACTGACGAGAGACTTGATGAGGTAGCTAACCTCTTGGTAAATCTAACCTGAGCTGCTCATGCCTTATCTTACCAACCCACTAAAGCCGCGTAAAACACTCCACAAGCTGCTTAACCTATTAAAAGTCAAAACTCGGTTTGATTAGTTCGAGGTAGAGGAGTTAGTAGATGAGTAAGGCGAAGGATAAAACTAAGAGAGATAGATGAGGAGGAAGAAGAGTATTTTGAAGAAGAGCGTATATGATTCCCTAGAGCATCCGACCATGTAAAGCTTCAGATTTCGAGTTTTAATGGATCTGGAAATGTTAAGCATATATTTGATTCCTATCAATATGAGGACTATGAGAAAGTGAGGATTGCTACTATTAAATTCTCCGGATATGCTGTCATGTGGTGGAAGAATTTTTAGGCCATAAGAAGAAGAGAGGGGTACCGAGAGATTAACAGCTGGCCTGAGATGAAGAGAGTGCTTAGGAACAAATTCATACCAGAAATGTATCTCCAAGATACTTTCACTCAGTTTCAAGAGATGAAATAAGGAGGTTGAACTGTTGATGAATATGTTCAAGAATTCCAAATGCTTATGATAAGATGCAAAGTGGAGGAACCACTAGCCCGAACAATCTCAAGGTTTATCACTGGGTTGAGAGGAGACATCCAAGACATTGTGGAGCTCCAATGATTTGACACAATGGACGAAGATGTTAGGATTGCCCAGTGAGTGGAAAGACAAAGAAGGAGATGAATAACCACCAGAATGCCGACTAGCCGACCAAGATAGGCAAGTCATCGAGCTCGGTCTAGTGGCGAATTGATTAGAACAGTTGATGTCATAGCTGAGCAAAAAGGCTAACCTAAAGATGTAGTGCCGACCCGAATGTATGAGAAGTGTTCGGCATCAAGTGCTTCAAGTGCCAAGGGTTCAGATACATGGTTACCCAGTACCCGACCCGAAGGACGATGGTCATTAAGGGAGACATCCTGAAGTTAGACGTAAAGAGTACGGATGAGGAACCCGAAGAGGAGGTTCCTACCGAGAATGAAAATGTCAAGAAAGAGTTGATTGAGGAAGATGTGTATGCTGAGGACTTAGACTAGCTACTCATGGCTGTCTGATGCACTATAAGCGTGGAACCCCCACAAGAGAAAGACTAGAGAGAGAACTTATTTCATATCACCTGTAAGGTGAATGATTAGATGTGCGCCCTCATCGTGGATAGTGGGAGCTACACTAATGTGGCATCAACTGACCTTATTTCAAGACTAAGATTGCCAACTGTTGCACATTCGAAGCCGTATAAGTTACACTGGTTGAGTGAAAAGGGAGCATTACACGTCACTTGGCAAATACTACTACCGATCACTATCTTAGTTCTTTGCGACGTATTACCCATGTGTGCTTTCTACGTACTGCTAGGAAAACCATAGCTGTTTAATAGGAGAGTCATCCACAACAGTTACAGGAATACCTACATGTTCAAGAAGAATGATCGAAAAATCATGCTAAATTCAATGCTGCCAAGAGAAGTCTACAAGTTATAGACGAAAGTTACTTGTGGATTGAAGAAGGCTCTGGTGATAAGTAAAGCCAAGCTCTAAGAGGCCATTAATGCCAATAAGCCGACGCTCTTGTTAGTCAAGTGACTAATGGAAATGAAGGAGCGGGATGATTTAGCCTAGGAGGTAAAGAAACTGTTGGATAAATATGCCGAGTTGTTCCCAAAACAGTTATCTGAAGGGTTGCCCTCGACCTGAGGCATAGAGCACTGCACTAACTTACTACCCGATGCTGCACTATCGAACAAGCCAGCTTATAGGATGAATATCGAGCAAGCTTCTGAGCTTCGACTTCAAGTCAATGAGTTGCTAAAAAGAGGATACGTAAGAGAAAGTCTCAACCCTTATGTTGTGCCTGCACTTCTAGTGCCGAAGAAGGATGAAACTTGGCAGATGTGTGTTGACAGCCGAGCCATGAACAAAATCACAATCAAATACAAGTATCTGATCTCGAGGATATAAGACATGTTGGATGAACTAAGTGAAGCTAAAATTTTCTGTAAGATTGATCTCAAGTTTAGCTACTTTCAAATCCACATGAGGCTAGGAGATAAGTAGAAGACTGCGATCAAGACTCAACATAGACTTTACGAATGGATAGTCATGCCCTTCGGCTTATCAAATGCCCCAAGCACCTTCATGAGATTGATGAACCATGTGCTGAAACATCTCATCGGGAAGTATGCATGGTATACTTCAACGACATCCTGATCTATAATGCCAACATGCCAAGTCACTGTGAATACATCAAAACAATCTTGGATATTCTTCGTACCGAAGGACCATTTGGCAATTTAAAGAAATGTTGCTTCTACCAAGAGGAAGTGGTATTCTTAGGTTATGTAGTCAGTGGAAGAAGCCTGTGAGTCGATGATGAGAAGATCAAGGCAATTGTCGAGTGGCCAACTCCTACTACTTTTGCCGACGTAAGGAGTTTCCACGAACTAACTTCATTTTATAGAAGGTTTATCAGGAATTTCTACACCATCATCGCACCACTTATCAAGCTAACAAGGAAGAACACCTACTTCCGATGGGGAGAAAGGGAGGAGAGGAGTTTTTCCGATATAAAGGAAATTTTGACCTCTACCCTTGTATTAGTACTACCCAACTTCAACAAAATTTTTTAATTGGAATACAATGCATTGGCCGTTGGAATAGGTGCTATCTTGATGCAGGAAGACTAACCAATTGTCTTCCACAGTGAGAAGTTCCAAGAACCACAACTGAACTACTCCGTGTATGACAAGGAAATTTAGGCACTGATCCGAACAATGCAAGTATGGCAACATTACTTATTGCTGAGAGAATTTGTCATATATACTAATCACGAATCACTGAGGTACCTCCGAAGTCAGACTAAGTTATCGAAGCAGCAATGAGATAGGTTCAATTCCTCGAGGGATTCAATTTTGTGATCAAGTATAAGCAAGGAAAGAGTAACGTAGTTACAGATGCTCTTTCGAAGAGGCATACGCTCTTATCAGAACTGCAGACCAGGCTGTTTGGTTTTACGAGTATCAAGGAACAGTACTCCGGGGATACACACTTTAGACCAATAATCTCGCTATGCATGGATGGGAAGATAGTGGACGAGTATTATGTAGAAGATGGCTATCTATTTTGAGGAGGGAAACTATACGTGCCAACTTGTTCCCTATAGGAATTATTAATCAGGGAAGCCTACAGTAAAGGACTCTTCAAACACCTTAGGGAGAGAAGGACCTATGAACTATTGAATGGCTGAGAATGTGGAGCGATGAACACCGAGTGGTTAAAAGTTGTGCTGTATGCAAAAAGGCTAAGTGCCGAGTTGAACAAGGAAAAGCGATGCCCCTTCCTATTCTAACAAGGTCGTAGACTAAACTAAGCATGGATTTTGTTCTCAAACTGCCAAGAACTGCCCGAGGAAAAGATTCTATAATGGTCATCATGGATTAGTTCAGTAAGATGGCACACTTCATGCCCTGCACCAAAACTAACGGTGCCTCGACTATTATTTCTCTTTTCTTACAGAAGGTTGTGCGGATATACGACGTGGTGAGCCGAAGTTCTCAAGCCATTTCTGGAGAACCCTGTGGCGTCGACTAGGAACCAAATTACTCTTTGGTACCTCCTGTCATCCCGAAATTGATGATTAAACAGAGGTGGTTAATCATACTTTAGGTTCACTGCTTCGAGTTACAGTAAGTGAAAACTTGGTTAATTGGGACGTCTGCCTGCCAGTGGTCGAGTTTGCTTATAACTAAATCGTACATGACACCACTAAGCAGACCCCCTTCGAAGTGGTCTATGGATTCAATTCTAAGTTACCCCTCGACCACACTCCTATACCTATACTCGCGCAAAAAGACCCCAACGCCTCGGCCAGAGCACAATCTCTTCAGTACATCTATGATAAGGTCACTCAGCACATCAACCAAGCTGCTAGAAGAATGCAAGAAAAGACCAAGGGTCGGTTGGCTAAACAATTTCAGCTAGGAGACTTGGTATGGCTACACCACAGCAAGGAACAATTCCCGAACAAAAGGAAGAACAAATTATCTATAAGAACAGAAGGACCTTTCAAAATCCTCTAGAAAATCAGTTACAACGCCTATGAGTTGGAACTGCCTAAGGACAATGGGATTTCTGACACCTTCAACATTGCCGACCTCAGTCCATATCACCCTAACAGAGAACTGAGCAAATATCATTCGGATTTGATCCCAAATTCAAAACAACCCAAAGGGAATTATGAGAATCAACCTACAGGGCCCTTGACCTGCAATTGAGCCTAAGGACTAGAGGGGTTGGTACGACGAATCCTTATGTTCCAACCAACCCCTACCGAAGCCTAATACTTCCTTGCTAAGTCACCTCTAATGCTATGTCATATGACTACACATTATTCTATGGTATGCTGAGTTAAATATTACTCTCTATTGCTAAGTCGACCAATTATTGGGCATCTTCCTTACCGAGAAGTCAAGAAAAAGAGAGACTGGATTAACTAAGCCATCCATGCTCGGACAAACCCATCTGTTCGTACTTTTTGACCGCATCTCCTAACAACCTCGCCAATGCAACATTGCTACATATACAGTGTCATATGTAGAATCTGTAGCATCAATGATTATTTTCCTTATATATTCATTTTTACCCTTTTATCTTGTGTACGTTGCTTTTTTAAGAAATGTCTTTATTATCTTTTCCTTTTTAGGCAAGTTGCCTTAACTTACAGGTATCAATACCCTTATACTTGTAGCTGTAGGAGATTAGATTACCTTCAATACAATTGAATACTTTTCTTCCTTGCATAAACATTATTGTTTACTCTTGGCATCACTCTTATCCTTTCCCTTAAGCAAGGTTAGGTGACAAGTAACCTCATTGGACCAATTCATGCATTAGATCGAATTGTACCGTGAGTCCTTGAAAGTTTCATTGGTGTATCATATCCTCTAGAACTGTTCGTAGGTTTTGCTTACTATTTTCATTCATCATTTCTTTACTCCTTCATACCTTTCCCCATTAACCCTTTTCAAGTTTTCTACAAACTTAGATCCATCCAGTGACTAGCCTTGTCTATTCTTGGTTACAGTTCACATTACACCCTCTCCTCCTCTCTCGGCCTCTTCAGATTCCATGTTCTAGGAAGGTCTCGCTAGTACTAATTGTACTTTGTGACAAGAACTCTATCGACGAAACTAGTGATTCCATCCGAAGAGTCGCGAAAGTAGGCTATGGTGTTGTACAAATACCTTACCAAAGACCAACCTTCCTTATCCTTGGGATAATTATCTATGGCAAGTTCATTGATCCAACTAAGTTTATCCCACCTTGCCTCAATGCTTTCATCAGAATTGCTAAAAGAGCACGCTGCCTTGCTTCTTCTTTAGGGGGGGAGAAGTGGCCTTAGTTTCTATTGCTTCAAAGTTAGAAAGAATAAGTCGATGGACAACGTTGTGAACCATACATGAATGTCTATGAATAGTATCTCAGAAATTGAAGAACTTAGGAGTGAAGACAAGAAAGGAAGAAAATATGGTTAGGAAAACTGAGTTTGAGCAGAAGTGAATCCTAATGTCGAAGAGTCCTTCAAATATGGACAAGTTGCCCTCATAATTGCAAACATGTTTCTAACAGTAATGATCATTGATTTAATAAGTAGTGTAGATTGATGACACGTGTCATGTCTTTAGAATCTGACGGTTGATAACTCTCTGACAGTTATTAAGTCTGTGACACAGTGGTTATCAAGGCCACAAGTGTCATATCACTTACTTTTTAGTCTCTTCAACAGGTAGGAATTCAAAAATTGTGATTTTTTGACTAGGATGCAAATCACCTTACTCCCTCTTTTGCTTGGCATCTAAAGAACTACTCCCACTCAACCTCTAGTGCATTATATATTACTCCCTTTATCGATTACTCAAACACGGGAGTTAGAGGGCAAATGTTAATAGTCAGTTTTCATCTTCTTTTGACTCGTCTATTCAATTACCGACCGACCGTGCAATCTATATTCTTAGTACCTCACCGAATGATCAACATTCTTAGCATTACGTCGAGTAACTCAGATCCATCGCAGATTTGAATTCAAGTTCATGGTGCAAACAGTTATTACAAGCATAGTTTTGATTATATAACTGCCCACTCTGTTTACATTTGAGGGAAGGTGTCTAATAAAGAAGCTTCTATATATCTCAGTAGTTATTCTAATAACTACTCTTTCAGACAAGACAATCTCCTGTAAATACGAAAAAGGAACCCGGTAAGAAGGGGCGAATAACTCTCAACTTCTCAACTCTACTATTTTCATTCCTACTTACGAACTTAGGTGTCAAAATGACCGCACCGAACTGGCCTTGGTACTAAGTATTTGTCTTATCTTTGCAGGATATTTCCAATTCCCAAAATTCACCAACAACAAAAAGCTTTAGCAAAAGTTTGGCTAGAAACTAGACATTGATTATGTGTATGGCATATGTACTAAAATGTAGCAAAACATTTAAGCCATGTGTTTGAAAATTTTAGTATAGTTATTAAAGATTTTAGCACATTTATATATGAGTCTGATATTAAAGAAAATTTCAATAAAGCATAGTAGGAGATGCTTCAAAAATATGACCTTCATGAAAATTCATGGCTATAGAAAAATTTAAGATACGAAGTAAATGGGCATTGGTTTATGGTTAAGCAACATTTTGTACTAATATGAGTTCTACTCAAAGAAGTGAAAGCATAAAGAATCAAATCAAGAAGTATATCGACTATAATTTTGATCTTTTATGATTTTTTCAACATTTTAAAAGGTTGGTGGATGATAAACGTTATAAGGAACTAAAAGCGGACTTCAAAGCTACTCAAAGTAGCCCGTACATACCAAATAAAGTAGAAATATTGAAGAATGTTACAAAAGTCCATACCCCAACAATATTTAAGATATTTCATGATGAGTTGTAGCAAATATGGGATTGTGAGGTATGTATTATTGAGGAGATTACATCAATGATTAAATATAAAGTTACTCCTCCAAGAAGATCCCATCACCATATTGTCTATTTTGACTCATGTATTCTTCAAGTAGATTGCAGTTGCAACAAATTTGAGTTTTTAAGAGTTTTGTGTGCACATGCCTTGAAAGTTTTGTTATTTCATAATATTAAGAAGGTGCCTGAAATATACATTTTGAAGAGATGGACAAAAAATGCAAAAGTTGGGTCCATGGTTGCTAATTCATGCAACTTGCACAATCCAAAGCCAAACATTAGGGTCGTTATAAGATACTAAGTAAATTATTTGCTTATTTAGCAGCAAAGGTTTCCTTGATAGATGAATCTCTTAACATAACAATCAATGATTATGAGAATATTATGGAAAAACTTAAGGAAAGTATAAAAGGGTTGTCTATTGAACAATACTCTTAAGGAGGAGCATGCCATAGAGAAATCAATCCCAAAAGTAAAGTAAAAGGAATGAAAAAGAAAGTAAAAATTAAATGTAGCACATCTATGAAGAAAAATGCTTTGGAAAAAGCCACTAAAAAGAAAAGATCGACATGTACTTTGGTATGTAAATTAAGTATTTCTTATTATTTTTTCTTATCATATATCATATTATTGCAAATCTTTGTACAATTATTTGACACCAATATATTTTAATTGCAGAAGTCTACTACTACTATGCTAGATTTAATTACAGATTCTCATAATGTATTTGCTCAAGGATCAAATGGACAAGCATATAGTAATGTAGTAGTCTCATCATTATATTTTATTAGGTTAATTGCATTTTTTTTTTCAAATAATAGATTTTTTTTTTAATTTTCAGGTTCCTTCAACAAATGAAATTAATATGTTGTCTAATCATATTTTGGTAACTTATTTGTTAGATCTAAACTTTTTCTTTGACAAAATATTATTCATTCACATATATATATATATATATATATTTATTTTGTATTCTTCCCTTTATTGTTATGATATTGCAAGAAACTATAACTTCATTATATAATTCCTCTAAAGATATAATTGATCTAAATCATTTACCCCTAACATCTTACTCATTAGATGTAAGTTCTTCTCATTGTAATAGTTGTGAGTTTTCTTTCTTATTGTGTGAAATTTCAATGATGACTCCGCTTTTTATATGTTAAGAGAATTCAAACTTTAGTTCTTATATGGCATCAATGAGTATGACCAACTTAAATAGTACATCGAATATTACAGGTAATTTTTTTTTCTTTACAAATTAAACTAGTGCCAATCTTTTTTTTAACTCATTTTGAAAAGTAAAGGTTCAATAAATGAGAAGTCGCCACAAAAATTTGGGACTCTAAAACAATGAGATAATTTCATGGAATCAAACTTGTAAGCCGCATTAAAATTTCTAATTTTATTATTTTTCTTGATATATTATTGTATCTCTTGTTAGGATGAATATGTTGTTTAAAGACCTAGGTTTTATTTTTATTTGCAAATTTTGAGTATTAAGAATAACTTTCTTATTTTAATGATATGGTAGTGCTATGAGGCCAATTAGTTTCATAATGAAATAATAGTTCTTATTCCACTCATTATAAGACAAGTCTTGTGAATTATATATAATCTTAATTGAGAAGTTTCGCATATCAGATAATACAAGATGTCCAATGATAAGTTCCTAAGAGTATTAGCTTAACTAAGATTATACATTCCTGAAAAAATGAAGCATATGTGTTCCAATTTTTTCTTGAAAGAAAAAATGTTTCATATATAAAGAATGGAATATTTATTAAGCACGGAAATAATTTTGTGTAACTTGTAGCATGTCCATCAAATATATGTTTCTTATGAAAAATATTTTAAAAAATCATTTTCCAATAATTATTGTACTTCATATAAAAATCATATTTTGACTATGTTGTTACTTTTTATTTTCATATTTAAAGAATGAAATAATTATGATTTTTTCATCTTGATTTTTATTTTTCTGAATTTTAAACATAGCTGAATTGAAAAACATGATATGCTAAGATTCTTTTCGATCTTTATGAATCTATTTGTTTATAAATTTTTTATTGTATCCCATTGTCTCATTATGGAAGGAAACTTAAGCAAATAATAGAAGGAATTAGATTGAGAGAAAACAATGCCATGTGACAGTAGTTTAGAGGTTGAGATAGGAAAATGATAGGAAATTGAGGATAGCATAATTTCGTCCATTATATATTATTATGTAGAAAAAATATTTAATAGGTATTCCACTTTATACATTTTCTTTCATGTATAATTGAAAGGAATATAAAGTACCATTTTGATATGATAATATTCTATGTTCAATTCATATTCTTATTTCGTTTATGTGGTTCTAACTTTAGTAAATTCATTGGGAGAAGGGGGTACATTTTAAAGTATTTTCCTTATCCTTAAATGGGTTCTCATCCATATTGCAAATAGCGAAATATGGTAGTTGACAAAAAGGAAAAAAAATTTGCGATGTGTGGTATACGATAAAGGATAGCGTAGGAGATATCGAACGGGAGTAGACACTTTGTCCGTTTTGTTCGACTACTAAAAAATTGACCAAATTGTACCGTGAGTGTGACTTTCCTCGAAAACAAAGTTGGGTAGGTGAGAGGTGGCGGCTTGAGAGGATACAGACAAGGTTACGATTAGTGTTTAGATCCAAATCCTGTAGCTGGTCGGATATATGAGGGGATGAATTGTTAAATAGATAAATCGGGTTAGATGGAGATGTAAGTACATCATTTCGATTTCATGGAAGATTCAGATTAAATCGAGTTTAACCTTACGAGTTAATATGGGTTTTTACAATACCCTAAAGTTTTTAAAATTATTTCCTTAAAATGACACATGTATAATTAATAATCAAGATTAAAAGAAATAAAAAGATATTATATTGTCACAACATATTTAAAAAATATATACAATTTCAGCCAACTTTACCTAAAGTATTTTATAAATCCATTTATGATAAATTATTATTTCAAGTAAAAGGCTTAAAAGTGTATCAAAAAATATATAGATAGTTAAATAGGTGGGGAAAAGGAAAAAAATTACAAAAACATAAAAAATCTAAAAAATATCGCTTCTGCAAAAATACTTCCAAAAATATAATACTTGAAATCACCTCTTGATTTCAGTTTATTTTGAAATCGTGTTTTTAAAATGACGATTTCAAGTACTGTATTTTTCGAAATATTTTTTTCAAGAGCAACATTTCTGTAATTTTTTTTATTCTTTTGTATTTTTTTTTCCTTTTCCCTAAATAGGTGTGCCACATTATCTGTTTGAAAGTAATACTTGTACCTTTCACACTTTCTTTTCTTATTTACCAAGTATGCAAATAATATTAAGTGTGAAATAGATATATTGTTTTCGTACGGATATTAATTCACAATGGATCTTTTTTTTTTTTTTTTC
>JAMXBB010000003.1:107412911-107449073 GCA_024138015.1 Lumnitzera littorea
TCTGAAGGCCTAGACCATTCACCTAGGTTGCTATTAACGTGTAATTGAAATTCGAAAGTCCCTTTCTTTTGGGATATTTTTTATACTAGCTGGAAGAAGTAATTTTAAGCATACATCAATATTCACCTAAGCTAAAATTAAAGTATGCGACATAGAAGACACTTACAATAGATCTAAAATATCAAACAAGTTGCTATACTCGATAAAAGGATTAATGTTGAATGGTCTAGGCCTTCAGATTAATTCGATTTTGGTCTTGTTGATGGCTGTTTGGGTATACTTACTGAAAACTTGAAAAGCTTTTATTTTCCAGTACCCGTTAGCTATTTTGTGAAAGGAAACGATACAAAAGTTCCGTCTATAGTTTATTACATTTTTATTTATGTCCTTCAGTTATTAAATTTTTCTTTCGAGTTCTCCTCGTATTTGCTATTTTTCAATTTAAGTGATTCACTTTTCTAACTTTATTATTCAAAGTCCTCCACATTTTTAGACCAGTTAAGGAAGATCCCTCCACTAAAGGGAAGGAAGCAGGACAAATCGTAATATTGAGGGTGCCAAATTTTTATATAATATTATTCGGTCAGTTTTGTAATTACCTGAATATATATATTCTAATGCACTCAACGACTAACTTTTACATTTACAGTACTTTATTTGTTGAAAATATAAAAAGCAGGCATACAATACCATGAAAATGTCTATAAGTATAAAAGTAATCATTAAATTCTCGTAATATAAAAGGGGCAGATATTAAAATGGCCTTATAGATCTAGTTATTTTCAAGACATGTTTTCCAAGGCCCTAAAAGTTCGTTTTTCTAAGTGCATAAAGGCATTTTATTTGTTTAAAATGTAAAAGATACGCAAATAAGGGAATAATTTCTTGCAAATGTGAAATGTAATTATTAAATAACTTATACATGTTAAAAAATTTTTGTTAAAAAGGTGAAGTAAAGACTCCGGTGTAAATGACTCCTTGGACATCTTGTAAATACGTGATTTAAAGTTGAATGGTGTGCGGCAAAAGAAGGTAATGTTAAAAATGGTGTTTGTGCATAAGTGCATTTATGTGTGTATGTATGTGTAGGGATATATTAGCATGTGAATCAAATAAATTCCCTAGAACTTTGTATGAAATATTTGGTTAGACCAAGGCCCTTTCAAGTCTCTTACATCCTTACTCTTAAATATTTATTAATAATTCGATTATATTATATAGGCTATTTTGGACATTGGTATTTAAAGCCAAGCTAATTTCTTTTGAATATGAGCTAGGTTTAGATGTCCATAGCCAACTTGGTGTAGCCAGCTTCTAAATTCCCTAGAGCTCAACGGGCCTCATTATGAGACAAATCATATTACTAGCATCATGGAGGACCTTCCTAGAGTCCAAACCAAGCTTCCAATAACATCAAACCTAATCAAAAGATGCCTATTAATCTCCTGTACCTTCCAAGCCCTTGGAGATTGTACCCTTAAGCCTACGTTGTGTAGGCCTAGTACACAAGGCCCAAAGAAGGAAACATGGGATCAGCTTTGCTAGGAAGGAAAGTCCATAGCTAGTATCCAACTAGCTCTAGATACTCTGCGAGCGTAACTTAGAGATATGGTCAAGTGTATCTTAAAGATATAATCCAACTTTCACGAATATCTTGTTGGCCACTCCTATAAATACCAAGTAAAACCATAGGTGAAGAGACTAGTATTCTCGTTCCTTTTGCACATTATTCTTCTCCAAGCATCTTTTTGAGCATTCTCTAACTTAAATATTCAAGTGGTCATGCTAAAATCACCTTAATGACTCTTTGAGCTTACATTTACTACTTGTAAATGTTGTCTCCATCCTCAAGCTATTGTCTTAAAACCAACCATCAAATTAAGGCATTATCTATTTAAGAAACCACATCCACCATGGCTAGAAAGTTACGAGGCAATCCTTTAAATGTTGACAATAGCGCTGCTACAATTGTGGTGGCAACTGAATTAGATCTATGTAGATAGAATCATTTGAGTAGAATATGCATGTTGCAATCTAGAGATGGAGAATTGTTACTTGAAGAAAAGTATATTTTGCACTGAACAAGAAGTAATTCTTCCATCGTCGATAATGTTTCTCATGGCATGATGAATACCATTGTGGAAAGCCTAGGTTTAAACTAAGTGTTTAAACTCTAAGGCCCTAAATAAGCAAGTTATGCATGTTGTAGCATAGTAACCCAAAATTGATACTTCTATCACTTTCTCTAATGAGGATTTGGTAGGTGTACAAACACTACGTAAAGATGCCCTAATGATTAGTGCCAAGATTACAAGATTCGAAATTCACATACTCCTTGTTAACACAAGCAATTCACTAGACATTATCTTTAAATGAGCTTTCAAACAAATGAGGGATAAGCTCACCATGAAAATAAAGCCCTACGATCACAATGTCTATGGTTTCAACAACCAACTCATAAAATTTCTTGAAATTAATTTTGAGATTCACACTATTATTGTGACTAATATTAATTTTTATCACATAATATATACATTAATTTTATTATTAATTAGGATAGTAAAATTTGTGTGAGGAGTTTACTACATAACTAATAATTACAAAATTGCCACTCGAAAGAGGAGAAAAGACAAGTTTGCTCCTTCTAAACAAACTATTTCTTAAAAAGAGGCTTTTGTTAAACTAATAATCGAAATACCATTATAAAATTGCATTTTCACCATGCGATTTGGTTTTCCCAAATTTTGGTTGAAATTGTTTGAAAATTTTCCAAGAAATCGCATTTTCATGATGCGGTATCTGAATCTTATATTTCCAGACCATGTAGTTTGCAAATTTCATAATTCAAATGCAATTTACTAGCATACAATAGGTTAATTTTTAGTACTGATAAGCCATCTCATACATGTTATCCTTGAACTAGTTTATAGATATCTTGGAAGTTTCTCTACATGATGGTGCATTCATATGATCAAAGTTTATAAGTTTGTTACTTATAGACTTTGAAGATGTAGTGGACACGGGAACACGTGATGTGAGGCTAAAAAAGCAAGAGAGTGTAAATTTAAAATGGAATTGGAGTGTATAAGTCACATGCTAAAATTGTAAATTTTAAATCATAATTACATAACACGATTTTTAAATAACACAATCTCTAAAGCGTAATCACATACAATTTTATACTTTTTGAATGTGAAAAATATCAGAACTAAATCGTACTTAGAAAATGCAATTTAAGAATGGGAGTTCTCAAAATAGTTTACTAAGAACCGTTTTATTAAGAAATAATTTGCTCATAAGAGGTAAACTCACTTATTTCTCCTCGAAAGAGGTATTCCTATTATAATGAGGACAATAATAACTCAAAAGGGAAGCAAATCCTTATGAATCTAATGAAAAACCATTCAATTATTTAACATATTTTAAACGCAAATGTTAATTAATCAAATGATGGCTTAACTAAAAATCTACGCATTTGACTCAATAAACTTTTGCCTTTTGTGTGTGTGTATGTGTTTCCATAATAACTTGAACTTTTTTATCATAAAAGAATAAGAAAATAAAATAATTTTAAAAGAGGTGGCAGAGGGGTAATGAACTTTAAAATACATAAGTATTTTTGTCGACCCCTACCCAAAAGGCATCTACAATTGGTTTAAATAAAACCAATGTATCTATTTTTTCTCTTTCTGTCACTTCTATTCTTCTAAGCATATCCTTTCCCCCACCCTTTCACAAAATGAAACCTCTCTTACATGCTCGACACGAAAACTCGAAGATAAGCGAGAATTTGTGAAAAATTCTTGCAAGTTATATGATTTAAGAATGTTTTTTATGGTGATCAAGTAAGGCTTTCAATGTTTCTTAAAGAGGAAGATCAATAGCAGTTGATGGGGTAAGTATGAGTTTTGCTTTTCCAAAAGTGATTATATTCCTATGAAGTTGTTGAATGTAAATGATTAACGACAAATTATTGATGATCGATATGAAGGAAAACCAACAAGCTATTACTTAGTAATGTACTGTAATCAACTCAACAAATTATGAATACAAAATTCAACAATACATAATTGGGAGAATGATATTGTACTCTATCTCTTTTTAGATTTTTCTTACAAAATATATAGAAATATGATCTCCCAAAATATTCTACTAGCATGTAAATTAAGCCAACTCAGCAAGTTAGTTATACCTAGTAGTGATAGTATATATGTTAGTGCAAAATAAAATAATGTATAGCTGCTACAATGGGCTAACTATAAAGAGTATCCTCATATTATTTAAGTATTCCCTTTTCTCCTAGATAGGCCAAAACATGTAGACCTATTTCCTACAAGCCAAGCCCGAAATGTCTTCAATTAGGAGCCATACATGTACAATAAGACTTCCCAACCACATCACCCTATCTTGTTTCCGAATTCATTTTAGCCATTTGAAACCCTTTTCAACAACAATGGCATGAAACCCTAGTTTCTCTTTTTACCTCATCTCACAAGCAAGAAGGGTTCTTGATACAAGTAAGTAACTTTGATGTTGATGAAATATAGATGTTTAGAAGGTGTTTTCATAGTGTTATTTAAGAAATATCAAAGTTGGAGAGAGATTTCACCAACTAGTAAAGAGTTTTTGTAATTGGAGTAGATTTTCACAAAGAAGAAAGCGTACACAAATGGAGATCATAAGGATTGGCCTATCAGTAGGTAAAGATCAAGATGCAGCCTGATGGAAGTTCCTACTACTGGCCTACCAAAGAAGGCATCTTAATAGGAATCAACTCCTCAAACCAATTACGTACAGCCGAGTTAGAAGACTCCAAGAGCTCATGTGGAGAATATTAGCTCAAAGCCCCATCTAAGATAAGGATTCCTATTTTAACCTTCATATTTCACTCTACTGCTAACCTAAGTACCGAGCTCTTATGTACACCAACATAGTTTCTAAGCTGTCGAGCAAACATACTGACTTGTCAAGCATATAGGTCGACCTACCAAGCAGTCGTGCCAATACCTAGATAACGCCTAAGCCAACCTGCCTCAAACATCTATCTAACCCAAGCTCCCAAGTTGACTATCATCCAACCCCAATCTAAGCCAAGCAATAAGATACCTAACCTAAAGGGGATCTGGACATCTTATATTGACTAAGCTCTGACCTAAACCAGATCAAGTTAGCTATGTCTTTAGATTCTTTTCCTTAACTTTGGTCAAATTGTATCATACTCAAATGTTAACCACCATGTGACATGTATCTTCTAGCACAACATTCTAGAAGGATTTTTTACTTTTCCGTATTAGATATTCTTTGTCTATTTTACCTTTTTTAGTATTAGTCATGTATTCTAATTGTAAATTACCATTTTTTTGTCATTTCCATGCATACTTGTAACCCTAGTGAGGCTAATATATAAACCTCATTTATTGTACACAAATATCACCAATCACATTATCAGAATTAATATAAGTTTTCTTTGTGAGCAACCATAATGTTCTCATTTATCATTTTAACTCTTATCTATTCCCTTCAGCAAAGAGTAGTGGCGAGTAACCCTATAGTTCGAATCGATACGTTATATTCAGCAGATTGTTAGCCAAGTAAGATCGATTAGTATGTCATATTGAGTTGGTAGCTACCCGAATTTTGCTAATCTTCTTTTATTTTCTTCGGGTTCTTTTCGTTATAGTGCTTCTCTGTGTGTTCAACCCCAAGGATGCATCATATCTCCTTCTACAGCTTGATCACTTTTTGCTCCAAAATCCAGCTTAATGGTAAACCCTTTAACTTGCCTAACAGTATAACCTAAAAATGTATAGAAACTTAGGTATCCCACCCTAAAAGTTAAGATTATTAGCTATTCAATAATTAAACTTATTCTAACTCAAATTCAAACGTAATTTGCTAAACTATACCCTCCATATAGCCCTAAATACATAAGCAGTTATTAATGGGACTTAAACTATAGTGACACTATAATATCTTCAACTTTAGAATAGGACTCTATACTTAGTAATTTGTGTTTACAACTTAGGTGTTAGTTTTGGAACTAGTTGCATAGAGAACCAAGTGTTATTCAACTAAACCTTGCTTCTTCTATGTGCTTATGTAGTTATAATTGAAAATAGATTTAGATCATATTTGATGTTAATGTAAATCATGTTAAGTGTGTGTAGCTAAGTCTAAGAGATTAAGAGTAACGATGATCTTAAGGAGGCAACCGGGAATTGGTACATGATGAAGTCTTAAGTACAATTGCATATTAGGTTGATTTTGGTAGAAATTAGGTTAAGTATTGACTCTATAGTGTTAAGGAGTACGCAAGAACACATATTAAGTGTGTGTGTGTGTGTGTATGTGTGTTATATTGGAGATAGTTGTACACAAGACCACATTTTAAGTAAAATTGGATATGTTTCTGATGTTATAGGTTGTTGTTATATTGGATATTCAACTCCATTTTAGTTCAATATTTGTTATAGTGAGTTTAATTATTATAGGAGCATGTGAGACTCCATTGAGGTGTTAAGATATTTATGTGCAATTGTTATATGTGTATTTGTGAAGCTTTGACATTAGCTTAATAGATTATTAATAGTGTACTATGTATGGTTTGCTATATATTTGTGAATTTGATAACAAGTTCTAAGCCTTGGCATGTTAGTACCTTATAACAACATATGGCAAGTTAAAGTGTCTTGGCTTTTAGGGCATTATAGCTTAAGTGGTATCAAAGCTTAGGTCAAATAATCCCTAGACAACTAGGATGATGATCTTGACGACGATGAGCTATGAAGAGAGTAGGTAGAAGTGGGACTAAGTTGAGAACCTTATAGTACTTTACATATGTTAGTGATCTACTTTGAAGTTAATGATTGTTAACTTGCTTCCTTTTCCTCTTGTTAGCATGGCAAGAAGATCTATGGGACATTCATTAAGAGACTCTAGTAGTGTAAATCCTAAGGAAGAGACGATTTAGAGCTAGCTCTAGCATCCACCTAATGTAACTTAGCTTCTAAAGGCAATTAGTGGCCTCATTGGGGTCATGATGCAGCAGCACCACTAAATCAAAGCTAATGTGTGGACTTTGTTGACCTACGCTTAATGGCTAGAGGTAGGAGAGATACATATAAGCTAAGAGGGGTCAAGGTAATGGTAAAGTTAAATTTGGTAGTTCATTACCTTGGACTAATTTGTGGGGCTAGCAAGAGATTTCCACTAGAGACCTGATGATTATTTGGGGGGTAAAGCATGGATTGAGGACCTGGAGAAGGCATATATAGCTTTCAACGTCCTAAAGAAAAGAACAATTGATTTTACTACCTATTTGCTGAGAGGTAATAGTCAACTTTGTGAAATAAGGAGTAATTGATCAGGGGACCAATCACATGGGAGGTATTTAGGCAAGTTTTACATTGAAAATATTCTCCCAGTAATGTCTAAGAGTAGATGATAGCAACCTATTACCTTACAAACAAGGAAATAGAAGTGAGGAATGTGAATTAGAACGAAATAGGCTGATCAAGTCCATGCAAAAGCATTAAGAGTAGAGAACAAATCCTAGGCTTAGAGATTTGTGCTTGTGTTAGAGCCTAATATAAGGCTAGTGAACCTACTAATTTTATACTATAGTGGATTTGAGTCCAAGTGTCTATCCCTTATGGGCTAATGTGATTATTTATAGTATAATTTACTATATAAACATAAACGTATTTTTATGAGTATACCTAGTATAAATAATAATTATACTCATAAATTAATCCTAAATTACTAAATTGTGTAGATTATATGTTGAATTCATAAAAATAATTAAGAAATGTATCTTAAAAATAAAAGCTATACTAGAAACATAATTATATAAGTATAGTTATATACTACAAGCAATATATACATAAAATATATATACTTGTACATTACTAAATAACTAAATATTAATAAAATATACCTAAAATACTTTAATAATTGCAAATCTTATCCAACAAATTCAATCGCAGCTGGGAATTGTTGGAATTCTTCAGTAACATGCTGAAGAAATTGGAGTGTGCTGATTCAAAAGCCAATTTGTAGGAAATAACCACCTCCTATTTGCGATTAATGATGAAAAACAAGGAAAATATTAAAAAAAAAAAAAGGGAAAGATGAAAGCAACCGACCTAAACCACTATATATAGGCTGAAAAATATCGATTTACATCTTTAAGAACCAGATCATCAAAAAAAAAATTCATGAGAAAAATAGAAAAAATCAAGAAAATTATTCAAAAAAAAAAACGAAGCAAAAGGCGTGCTAGGCTAAAACCCGACCCAAAAGTGAGTCTACTATGGAACCTGACCAACCACCACTAGTCCTTGCCATGCCTTAGCCATCCGATAGAACCCCACTACCCTACAGCCATCAAAGCACCAAGAACAGCTAAGTCAAATTTCTACTCTATTTTTCAAGAATTTTTAAAAAATAGTAAATCCAACCAGAAAAATTTCAAAATAATTATATTTATATTATTTCATACATGCTTTTTTGTGATATTTTTATTTTTGAAAAATTTGGAATATTTAATACACTTGCTTAAAAAAGACACTATTCATCCAAATTTTAACTTTCAAAATAAACATATCAAATAATATTGTTTCTAGCTCAAAATTTTTGTATAAGATGTGCATGATATATAGATAATTGCTATGTATCCCAATTTTTTATTTGAGTATTTTTAATATTTATTGAATTTTTTCGACCTAAAAATAACTAAAAAATAGGGTAAAAATATGAAATAAATAAGATTTATGAAATTAATTGGTAAAATGGACCTATACTGATTTTTAGTGAAGTATAATAATGTTGACATAGGTTGAAATCAATTTTGTGCAAAAAGAATCATAATTAAGTAATTTAATATAATTTAAGGGTAGAATCATAAATTCGAATATATAAGCAATAAATCAAAAATTTGAAACCAAGTGATAACTGAATTCCTCATATTTTTAAGGAGTGTATAGAAATTTTCGAGGAATTATTTGATGACCCAAGCTGATTACTATGAATTTACATAATAAAATAGTTTAATTTACGAATCAAGACATATTTCTAGTAATAATAGGCTAAATATGATAAATAATACAATAAAAACTACCTATACATATGTTGATCAAATTTCATAAAAAGGTATATTTTTAATATATTTAATGGTATTTTAATGACCGAAATACATTATAAAGATATTAGGATTAGATAATACATATATTATTGGGTTATATTAACAAATTAGGAAAAATATAATTTAATAACATAAAATATGTATAGTACAATAATATTTGCTTAGAAATGTATAACTATGTTAAAAACTTAAATTACCCATTAAAAGTCATCTCTAGAAATAGAACTTATAATACGTGTTGTTAAGTCTATACGAACCCAATAATATTATTTTTACTGAAATCGGACAATCTTAAATAATATAACCTATAACCCTATAACATTAATAGAATGTACGTATTACAATAACCCTACCAAAATTAAAACGTGACTTAATCAATTAAAAGTACGTCTCGATACGATTGAAACGATATATTATATATAATAATACAATTACGTATATTATTAATAATTAATAACTTAACTCGATATATATAATATAAAAAAACTATATATTAATATGATGATATACTTTATATATATAATCATTTTAAATAAAACCTTAATATTTTCGTAATTATTACGAAAATTGAATTTGGGTTTTGTATATATAAGATTCCCCAGTAGTCAAACTATTGACAACCCGAGTCTTCTATAATGAACTTCTAAATAGGTAAGTTGGGATTGTAACTCTACTGCTTGTTGAGATACTATATTAAAGTATCTAGAGATTCAAGAGTACTTCTGTTTGTATTTGTAATTAGTTGTTTGTGTGCATGCCATATGTATATGTGATATTTAGTTATGGTAGGAGTTGAATTCCTTGGTGTGTTATTTTGCATGTTTGCAATATTTTTGTATTGTATGAACTTGTTTAGTCACCCCCAATTATAACTAATGATTATTCAACTACAACAAAACTAGACATACATAACACCTATTAAGGGAAACAATTAAGAGTGTCAAGCCAAATATCAACTTCCTTAGATAAGAATAGCTAAAATGATCATTTCCCTATCCTTAGTCGAACTAAGTAATAGGCAAGAAGGTCATAGTAATGGTAAGGGCTATCATTCAAAGGCGGTCATGAGATAAGGGTGTTCTCCATTGCACAAGCTCGAGTTTGATCTAGTTTGAGTCACGATAAAACTCTTTAATTTAGGTTGGAGTGAATGTAATTTCTCTAACTTCATAATGAATCAGATAACATTGTGTGATATTTCATATGATTGATTGCATTGCATTTCATCATAATTAATAACCTTTGTTGTGATTGTTTGATACACTTCTAACTCCATCCCGCTTACTGAGCTAATTGTACCCACACCCCTATAGACTCTTTTGCAGGTACTGAGTGAAAACCAAGATGTTTAAATACCGCTACCCCCAAGTTAGTGTGCTGTCGATTGGGAAAGTCAAGAAAGAAAAATCAATTGAACTTAGGCTTTTGTCTTTTCTTTTAAATTTTGAGGAAACTAACTAGAAATTTCTTAGGACGCCTACTAGTTTCCTAACTTATTGTAAATAGCCTACAAAACATGTGACTTTTGGTAAACTTTGATTATAAATTATAACTCTGGATGTAAGACGTTTATGTAAATACTGTTATATTATAAGACAACAAGTTATATAAAATAGGTATTTTGTAAATCTATAACACAGGTTTGATGATTCACAGGTATCAAAATGGATGCTTTAAGTTGGTTAAGTCGTCTACGCCTTGTGTGGACTATATCTACGATAAAAGCTATAAGATCAGCTTCTATCTTAGGTTAGTTTACATGACTAGATTATAACGACTTCTCCTGTTTGGGGCGTGACAAAGTGTTAGGAAGCCAGTTTGAGATAAGCACCTATAGTCAGTGAGTATCCCGAAGTAATCTCTAAAGATTTTCTAGGATTGCCATCAAGTTGGGTAATTGAGTTTGCAATCGATTTGGTACCAGTTGCTCTACCCATTTTTAAGGCAATATATTAAACAACACCAACTAAGTTAGCAAAATTAAAAACACAACTACAAGACTAATTAGACAAGGAGTTCATAAGCCTAAGTATGTCAATAAGGGGAATGTCAGTGTTGTCTGTTAAGAAGAAAGACAATAGCATGAGATGTGCATAGATCACCCAGACTTAAACAAGATTATCATAAATAACAAGTATCCCCTCATGAGAATTAATGATCTGTTTGACAAGTTGAAGGGTAGTTCTCAAAGATAGATTTGAGATCTAAGTACCACTAGTTGAAGATTAAGGAGGAAGATATATAAAAGATAGCCTTTGGAACATGTTATGGCCACTATAGGTTTAAGGTTATATTGTTTGGGCTTACCAATGCCCCAACAGTCTTTATGGAAAGGTGATAGCTACTCATCTAGGCAGTTAAAGCATATAGAAAGAATTACCTAGCACATGACTTATAGTTGGTTATAGTTGTATTAGCACTAAAGTAATGGATTCTAACAAGATTTCAGATTTTGACAATACCTAATATTAGAAAGGTGATAGCTACTCATCTAGGTAGTTGAAGCATATGGAAAGAATTACCTAGTACATGACTTAGAGTTGGTTATAGTTGTGTTAGCACTAAAGTAGCAAAGACACTATTTTTATGGAGAAAAGTGTAAAATTTACATTGACCAAAAAAACCTTAAGTACATTTTCACCTAAAAGGAACTTAATATGAGGTTGAGGCATTGGTTAGAATTCATTAAGGACTATGATGTGGAAATCTTCTATCATCTCGATAAAGCTAATGTGGTGGTAGATGCCCTTTTGTAGAGTTACGTAATTTGACTACTATGATCACTTCTCATAAACACCTAATGAGAGATATGCACAGACCAGATTTGTAGATAGTGACATTAGGGTTGGAAGGTTTCCTGGCTAATACAAGGGTACAACTAGCACCAATTAACAAAATCAAGTTTACATAGATGGATGATGATGCGTCTTCAAGGTCGTACAAATGGAGAAGTACCATATCAAATAGGAATGAAAGCAAAACAAAAGGGGGGTTAACAAATCCAAGCAACTATTAGCTAGATATGACACACCAACTGATTCTACTTAGCCTAATCCTGGCACTCAATATGACGTATGAATATAGTATTAGGGTTACTTGCTACTAACCTTGCTAAAGGAGCTAGATAAGAGCTAAGGATAAGAGAGAATGCAAAGGTTACTCTACAAGGAAAATTTTTTAATTTAATGATGATTGATGATGTTTACGTATAAAGGAAGTGAGACATTTATATGACCTCAACTAAGGTTATAATAAGTAAAGAAAAGATAAAAAGGAGAATGTACAAAAGATTCCTTAAACATCCTAAAAAGGGTAAAATTGACAAATAATACATTGTATTGAAAAGTAAAGAATCCTTCTAAAATGTTGTGTTAGAAGACACATGTCAAGAGGTTATCAATGAACAAATACTAGGATGCTTTTGTAAGCAGGGATTCTCAAGTAGCTTAGCATCTGTTAGAAATAGTTCGGAAGAGGTTGGAAAAGAGGTGATTAGACCCAATTTCGACCATTGTACATGGACTAAGGCCTCCTCAAGCCAAATTGCTAGGCAGCTCAGAAGGAAGTTTAGTGCATGCCATCTTAGAAAACTGTCTTAATTAGGTTTAGAGCTCAACACTCAAGTCAGATAAGATGAGGTAAGCCTAAGTTGGTGATCAAATCATCATCCTTGATAAGTTTTCAAGCTAGTATTCGTTAGATAAGTCCATGTAGGCCTCTAGCTTGGCTTCATGTGATTAGTTCAAGAGATTGATTCCTATCATCTTCCTACAAGTCCAAGAGATTTGACGTTAAATCTACAGGCTCTTCTCTGGTCGAGCCTGCTACGGTGTCATTTGGATGATAAGGATTCAGGTCAGACACATTAAATATGGAAGAGATGCCATAATCTTCTTGTAGCTCAATCCAATAGGTATTATGGTTGATTCTCTTCAAGACCTTAAAAGGACCATTAGTCTGGGTGATAATTTTCTTTTCCAAAGGTCAAGAAATCTCTCTTGGCTTAGGTGGATCTAAGCTAGGTCACCTGGGATGAAGAAAAATAGATCGACAACCTCAACTACTAATCTCACACTATTATTCATTGAACTTAGCAATCTTCTAAGTTACTTGCTAGTGTAGTTTATGCAATTCATGGGCTCAGTCAACTCTATACTAGCTTTCTTCAGGGGTTGAATAGGTGCTAATCATGTCTAGTGGGATAATAGGGGTGAGGTGGTAGACTACTTCAAAAGGGGTCTTTCAAGTGGTACTATAAACAGTTCGATTGTAGGCAAACTCTACAATAAGCAAACACAAGTCCTAATCTTTTAGATTCCTTCCCATAATATCTCGGGGTAAAGTTCCTAATGTTTTGTTCACAACTTCAATTTGGCCATCAAGCTGGGGGTGAGTGCTCAAACTAAACACGATCTTAGTACCAAGTCTCCTCCATAAGGTCTTCTAAAAATAACTCAAAAATTTAGTATCTCAATCTAAAACAATGGACTTCGGGATTCTATGTGAGCTGACAATTTCCTACAAAAACAAATCAACAATATATAAAGCATTGTTGATTTAATGGCATGAAATGAAGTATTCCATTTTGCTAAATTGATCCATAACTACAAGGATTGAGTCCTTGCTTCTGGATGTCCAGGGTAACCCTAAGACAAAGTCTATGCTAAGGTTAGCCTAAGGTGAGGTCAATGTGGGTAAGGGCATGTATTCTCCATGTAGCTCTTTCTTCCCTTTCACTCTCTTACATACTTCATGACTATCGATGACCTTATGGATATCCTTGACCATACCAGGCTAGTAAAAATTTTCTCTTAATAAATCAGTAGTTTTAGTCTCACCAAATTGCCTTAATAATCCTTCACTATAAGCTTCCCTAACCAATAACTCACATATGAAACAATTAGGTATACACAGTCTCCTCTCCTTAAATAGATATCTGTCCTTTAAGTAGTATCCTCCAACTGCAACTCCACCTTGACACTTCTCTAAAATAAGACCAAAGTGTAGGTCTTGATCATACTGCCTAGCAATAAGGGAAAACCCCAATAATTTTGTCTATAAAGTAGTTAGTAGAACATGGCAACGTGACAAAGCATCAATGACCACATTAGTAGTACACTTCTTGTGTTTGATCACATAGGAGAATCCTTCCATTGATTTTAACCATTTAGCTTAACTTTTTGAAAGTTTGTTCTAACTTCTTAAATGCTTCAAGGACTCATAGTCCATGTAAATGACAAACTCGTAGGGAAGTAAGTAATGTTGCCACACTGTATTAGAAAAGAGAATACAACGAGGTTAGATTCATTCATTTGACCATTCAAATCAACATGGAAAAATGTGAAAAAAGAGGAAAATCTGGAAATCAGCTATTAATGTCCATTTTTTCCTTATACTAACCTAACACCCCAATCTTCATCATTCTCCCTCTCATATAAAAGCCAAGACAAAAAACCAATCTCTCACCACAACTTGCAACAACATAGATCGTCGACACTTCACCTCCATCCACACATCGAGCGCCTAATCCACACTCTACAGACACACAAAACCTAACATCCCACTTGGATGAACAAATAAGAATCCAATCGCAACTCCACGCGTCACTATCCATCCTTCAACATCCTCAACCTGTACGATTAACAAGTGATCAACCCCTTTCTTAACCCGTCCTCCAACTACTCTTAGTCCCTGTATACATACATAATCCACAACCCAATCTCCAACAACAATGATACCACGAACCCCCCACGACCCACTCTCAATTCCTCATGCCCCAACAGCAACAACAATATAACCATTGCAAACCTAGGCCCCACACTTCACCACACCAACAGCCAATCTTCAATGCAATCCCCACCACACAACACTCTTACACACAAAACCTAACCACAATAACTTCATCATTCCAACACCTAGTCCCTGATAGCGATACAACAACCTAACCATCGCAATAACAACAATGCAGTAACCCAACAAGTTTCGACTCCCACACACTACTATCAAACACCCACGCCACGCTTGACCTAAATCGAACCCAATAACCAACAACCCCCACCTCTTGAAACACCATCCATCATTGTCCAAAACTCCATCCATTAGAAACCACCACCAATGAGCAAGGCATGACCACTATTGGCAACAGGTTAAAATTTGGATGCAACAAAGGTGGATTTATACTGACTATAATCTAATCCGAGTAAGGAATTATATATCCAAAACCTAATAAAAACCTATAAAGTTTCCTAACATATGCTTATCAAAAGCAAAAATATCATTACTAGAAGAGTAGGCAAAGAGTAATTTACAAGGGGACATGAATTCACTCCTCAAATTAACATCTTTCAACCTATCATCCAAATCAAACACAAAATACAACAAATGCCCATAAAAGTACAAGTCCCTGTTACATCACGATGGGAATGATCCAATTATAAGAAAAGAAATAAAAGTTTACCTTTGTATTAAAGTTTCGAAACTCTAGATACAAATTGTATTAAAGTTTTCTGTATATAAAAGATTATCAATATATCATCACCATGAGTGCCAAGTTATAATAAACTTTCTACCTATTTAGTCGTAGTATCACTAGACCTAAAAGTCACTCTTCCCAGTTCACTTTCCACCAAAAAGATTAACCACTGAAATCTATGAAGTAGTCATGGAAATCACTACAAGAGCACTAAAGCAAAAATAGATAAAAAGTTTGTATATCCAAGAAAAACGTAAAACTATGTTACTTCCTATCAACTAAATGCATACTTGAAATAGCGATTAAAATACATTAAAGAGTACAGAATATTATAAAAATTATATTATAAAAGTAGTGAAATAAAAACTGACTCATTTTCTTCTGGCTACCAAATACAAATTCCTGTAAAATATTAAAAAAAAAAAAAAAGAACTTGAAGGCACTTAAATACCTTAAATCCCAATTAATTTTGATATCCCAATATGACAAGAATGCTAAATTAGTGAGTAGTGATACTATAGAAAAGCTAAAGAAATTGACTAAACATCTGTCCAACGACAAGGATGCACATTATAAAGAAATGTTAACAAAAAAATTATTGAAATTTTCGTAAAAGAATTTCACAGTTAAAAATAAACTAATATATTCAAGTCAAAATTACAAATATACACGTTACACATGAAATTCCACAAGTATTAATTTAGTCAATTGTAGATTTGACTGAATTTTGTTACTTTTCACAAGAATTGATTATTTATAATTGTATTAAAGATAGTCTACTGCCATTATGATACGTAATGTGATAATACTTTTTTTAATATAGTCATGTTATTTTTATCTAATTACCAATATATTTCAAATATGTAGGTTTTGTTACTTTTTGTCTAGATTTTCACTTGTTATAAGGTGAAATTTAATCATTATTCATATTATATTGACAAAAGTAGGTCTATTTTTTAATAAATTACTGGTAATAGTGTAACGATTAAATTATTTGGTAATAAATAATCATAAATTGCTAAAAAGATATTACTAACAAAAAGAAGGCAATAAAATGTAATTGCAATAGAAATAAAGAATGATGCAGATATGTTTTTACAATAACACTTGACATTAGAAAAATAAAATCTCCACAAAATGGTATTTTGTCATAAATTTTGTTGATAAACTCAGTGTGAAATATAAATAATTATAAAGTATCAATTCTTATGAATCAATTAAGCAGGTTCGGGCTTCACAACAATAGATTAGGTTAAGAGTAATGGAAGGAAAAGAATAGTGTTTACAAAATTTGTTTATGCTATATTAAAACTAATGAAAGAAAAAAAAAAGGATTATACGTGAATACAAGGAGATGTTGAAATGAAAGTTTTAAGCCAAGAAAGTAGATACTAATTGAAAAACAAAATCAAGCAAAATATATAGCTAAAAAAAAAATAAAGTAAAGAGCAAGAAGTCCTTCATTTACCTAAGCTTAATCCAAATTAAAGAGCAAATTTACAAACACTTAACACAGAATTGCTTCAAAACTGCATCATACAAATTATATGTGAATAAAAGTAGATGTTGAAATCGAAAAAGCACATATTCATTAAAAACAAGTGAAGTAAAGAAGTACTTTACTTTACTTAATCTGTTGGATTTTGTAACTTTGATTTTAAAATTTTCAAAAAATATGTTTTTAACACAATAAGAAAAGATAGAGTACACCGCTATTCATAGCAGATGGAGTTTGTCGTTCTTAAAGAAGAAATCTACATTGATAACAACTTTTGAATGATTAGGAGAGTGTAAGTACAAGTATATGGTAAAATGCAATTACACTCACCTAGTTTTTAAATGGGTAATACTTGTAGAAAATTAATATTAACACATGTAGGTGCGATTTTTGTTATTTGTACACGTGATTGTGAAAGAGTGTGGAATTCGTTGCATCGAATTATTGCCTCAACCATTAGCAACTAGAAGGTTGAGAGTTAAATTTAAAATGTTTCTATGTTTTAGTGTAAAGATTTTTCTTTATACATTTCCTTTTTCCAATTTAGCAACAGTATTTTTAAATGGGTCGTAGTATTTGACCTAATCTCTAAGCCTTATCTACTTGTTCAATAACCATGGTGACCATGCTAAGGTCGAGCAAATCATATAGAGTAGCTAGCTTATCTGGAGATCCTTTAGAGAGGTCAACCAGTGAGATAATCAAGTCGAGTGATAATGGATCAAGCCGACCATGGGCCCAATCAAGTTAGCGTAAGCTTAAGGGACCCATGTCTAAAATGCCCTATCAACACTCATAAACATCTTTCCCCTCGATTTAGTCTCATTGCCAACAGGGTAGCAAGAAGAGTAAGTAGCCAAATGGGTTCCTTAGGCATGTAGCTGAACTGAATCTAAAGAAACCCGATGTGTTGAATGACTGTTCTACCCTAGCAAAGAGCCATCCTAGTATCCATAGAGGAAGAAGTCGACTTGGCAAGACTAGAGTCTGTCTTAGAAGAGATACCTTGTGAAGCCACCTAAGCCGACCATATCTTGGCCGAGCTAAATATTTAGTCGGTCAAGTGTTGAGATCAAGAGTTGAGGGACCAACCTCTTTAAGCAAGGGGGTATGTTAAGTTAAGGAGTCAATCTGGGGAAATGCCATATGGTCGCATCTATCAAAGCCAAGGTCATGCTAATAGGGCCGGATTGATTTTATCCTTTCATGCCAAGCATAATGACTTCCTAAGTTGTTCTGTTGAAGAGGTGCTGTGGTAGATAAGGGAGCCAAAGGGACATCAGCATAGTTTCTTGAAGAAATTACCCCTTTGAATTCTAGACTTGGTGCATGTTTCCAAGGTGCAATTAATATGACATGACAACTGTCATATTTATGCAATTGTGCATGCTACTTAGGCTATTTTGTCATGTTAATCTCAACCGTCCAATTCAAACTAAAGCCACATGTAAACATTGTGGCAACTGGAAGTAATTACACCTCTTCAAATCCCAATAACCATCAATACGTTTCCCAATACTCTAAGTTTATAAATACTCGTTGGGTTGGCCAATTTCACACTTTACATGCTTTACACTCTAACTTTCGGCTATAAATTCTCTCATTTCCTCAACTATCTTCGATCAATTTTCTTGCTTTCTTCTTCAATCATAGTAAAGATGGTGAACTTTGGTGAGTCAAATTCATCTATGTACAAATTAACCTCTTCTGATTCCGAAGCCACTAAGGATGCCACTCCCTAATAATGACGACTAAAGAAGTTTCATCTACATTGGCATAAGTAAAGGAGGAGTCTTTAGAAGTTGTTATGAAGATAAATACGGTAGAGCTTATTAGCATCATCCCTCATGATGTATACCCTTGTGACAAGGTCGAAGAGGTTGTTGATTTATTCGAGAGGCTAAGAAATGGTTTAAGGTCGAATGGACGAGTGTGTAATTGTAAACCATTCGATGTAAATTACTATTTAAGTAATTTTATCAAAGATAGCTCATCTAATATGGTGCTATGGGTGCCAAGGCCTAATGAAAAGGTAACTGTGCTGTCAGGGAGGCACTTTGCAACTACGAGTGCACTTCCCTTTCACTAAATTCTAAAAGGAGCTCTTCGACTATCATAAATGCTATCTTGCTCAAATTCCTCCCAATAAGTGGAAGATTCTAAGGGCATTATAAGCCCTTTGTGAATATTTGGTGGTACAGGCTACACCACAATTGTTTGATTTTAATTACTTATGGAAGAGGTTGGGAGGATAGGCATCCATCTAAAACTGCCCTTAGAAAAAGCTATTTGGGGTCTTGGACTCATCCATGAAGCATTGGAAGGATGAGTTTTTATGGTATAGCTAACCGAGGAGGAAGATTTCTAGACTTGCTAGACATCACTGGTCTAAACTAGTAAGTTGAAGAAGCTCAGTTTGAGTGACTCTAAGGCCATAATGGAGATTAATGCCTTTATGGCCCTAAGGCACAATAATTCAATAAATGCCAAGGAGACATTGTAGAGGTACTACTTCAAGCTAATCTCCCAACTTTTCCCAAGCATGGAGAAGACTCTGATGAAGAGGTGGTTGGGAGGTATGGTCCGAACTCTAATGTAAATTTACTCCTCCATCATGCCAGTGTAAGTTTGCAAGAAGCTACTCTTTATCCATCATCGTTTAATGAATAAGGATTCCTCCTTACTCATGCTGGTTACAACAGGATTCATAAGTATTTGTAATTTTGTAATTACTTGTGATTTGCACTAACTTTGCTCATTTTCTCTTGCAGGTAAGAAGTTGGAAAAGTTCAAGGAGCTACCCCAACTTGGTAGGTTAGACCTCTTTAGGTGGTAAGAGGCTAGAACAAAGCCCAAAAAGAAGGCCACTAAGCCAAAGGCTAAGGTCCCGAAGCTAAACTTAGGCTTAGAAGTGACAAGCCAAAGGGAGTTGCTAGTTCTACAGGGGATCTCACTCAACACCCTTACCATAAAGCTAGTGGTGATCAACCTCAAGACTATAGTGGCTTCATTGTCTAAGCCCTTTGCCATTGAGGAGGAATAAGCACCTATTGCCACCAAGCTGGAATTAGTGGTGCTATCCTTGCCTTTTAAGGGTATTGGGAAAAGGCTCAAGGCCAACATAGAGGAAGAGCTAGCGAGACAGAAAAGGAAGGCCTTAAAGGTAGTTAAAGCAAGCATATAGCCTCAAAAGAAGGGCAAGGAGGCCATCAATATCCTATAGCTCTTCGCAATCATTGGCGAGTTACTTCGCTGAGTTAGTGTAGATGAGCTTCCCTAAGCTCATCCCTTTCATGCTTTTGAGCAAATGGGGACAACTAATCTAGTCGAGGTGCATCAATGCCGAAAGGTAGGGGTTGTCTTAAAGGCTTTCAAGAACATCCTATACGAGTCTTGAGATACCAAGCTGTATAAAAGGGTAAATAAGGTCACCACCAAGGAGGTTAAGGGGACGATCCTTCGCTCGTAGTAAGGTGATCAAGTGAATGACATGACATTAAGCCATTAGGATCTCAAATGTAAGCCCCAAAGCTAAGCCAATTGACCGTAAGAATGAATTTAGAACCCAAGGTTTAGGGCGATCGGTTAAAAAATCCGATCAAACCCAAATTATAAACTATTGAGAAGAATATTAGTAAAAATGACCCCGTAAACTTAAATTTAAGAAAATAAGTAATAAAATAAGAGACTATAAAATTTTCAAATTTTAAGCATAATAATTGCTAATTACCAAAAAGGCAAAAAGTGTAATCTAATAACTAATAAATTACTAGAGATAGATTATATGTATACTAAAAATTTTAGAATGACCAAAATAATAATTAGGAATGTTCACACGTACCCCACATACATTTACGTGTAGATAAAAATACGCGAAATTACCTAAATTAGCCAAAAACTTAGTAAATAATTAAAGAAAATTATAAATTAACTGTGGAAAAATCAAAAAAAAAATTAGAAGAGTGTAGAATGATGCAAAGTTGGTCATGGCAAGTCAAAATCTGAAAAAGAAAAATCAACCAATTAAATTAGAACAACACAAAAGTTAAAAATTTAGGGATAAGGCAATTGTCTTGTCCAAATTAATGCACAATAAATCCCCTAAAGCCCTATAAATAGCAGGAAAAATCCAGGAACTCATTTGAATAGTTAGAAATCAGAGAAAATTAGGGAAAGTCGAAAATTGAGAGAAAAATTCATTTTAGAAAAAACTGTGCAATTAGGGCTTTCAAAGGAAACCCCCACCAGACGAGTAGCTGGAAGTGGACGGCCACCACCACCACACGGTGGTGGCAGCGCCCAAGCCGGCTGACAAGGCCACGACGGCCCGCGGTGGCCGAAACCACCCAAACCGGTGAGTCCAATTTCCAACTCGATTCTTGTGTAATTTTGTAAAAATAGTAAATATTATTAAAAAATTATGAATTTTGTTATTCTGGGATATTTTTGTATGTAGTTTGTAGGAAAAATATTATTTTGATGAAAACATGTCCCGTAATATAGGATCCTTAAGAAATCATGCAAAACCGAGCACATTTCGGTTTAGAAATAAATGACCATAGGAGTGTAGTTTGGAACTCAATTTTTTTCTGTAGGATGCTCATGTGATATAGAACAGTGCTATGAAGCCATTTTTTTTAAATTAATTTTTGAAATTTTTAGGTTAATTTTTAGCCCTAAAATGATGGAAAAATTGGGTAATTTGGAGTTAATTAAATGATTAGGATATTAATTACTAATTTAGATAGTAATTATATATTTAGGAATATTAATCTCTGATGTGGAAACCTAATCCTAGTCTATGGAGTGTTAAGTGTAAGTAATGAAGGTGTTATGTGGTAAATGTAGAAAATTAGAAATATGTAGAATTGAAAATTAATAAATATGGAAAAATTAGGTTTAATTAGATAATAAAATAATGAAAATCAGAACATAACAAATCTGAAAAAAAATTCAATTTTAGGTAATTATATGAAAAATGTAAAAATTTCTCACAACATGAGTAAATTCGGTACACTAATACGGATTTAAGTGTACCGGATGGAATAAAATGCTGACTAAGGGTAGTGATCGTATTTAGGATATCTGGAAATAATGTGGTTAGTTTCACATTATGAGTTGAAACAAATTTCTAGGGTCCGGATACAAAACAATACCTAGAAATCGAACTAGAATTTAATTTAGAAATCGATGCGGAACCCGAACCTAAACCCAAACCTAGAATAATTATAAAATGCTTAAGACTTAGATAATTAGGTACATTAAACCCTAAACAAAACATAACAATAAGCGTTATAGGATAAAATGAACCTATAATAGTTATATGAAAAGCTGAAACCACGTTTGTGTTATAGGGATGATCGGCGATGGCCTGAGCAAATTGGACCTCGAGTGAGTGAGCAAGGAGTCGAGGTAAGTTGGGATTAATACGATGCTGTATTTTGGAGGCTTAAGATTATGCTTGGTTGTGCTTGTTAAATAGTTGAATGTGTGCATGTGCTTAATTATGGGTGATACTATGATTCTGTTTGTTGTTCTGGCATATATTGTATGATTTGTATGTAATGATTGATCACCCTAAACTGAACTTAATCAAATATACGACCAGTAATTATAATCGGACATGCATGCAACCCGTTAGGAGAACTTAGGACTCTCTAGCCAAATACCAACCCCTTCGGAAGGGATAGCGCAGGATTGCAAAATGGTCCCTTCTTCATCCTCAATCGAACTAAGTGACAGGAGAGGAGGTCGCGGCGAAGATAAAGACAGTAGTTCGAAGGTAGTCGCGGGAAGAGCAAGGTCTCCATTACACAAGCCTGGGTTTGGTCGTGAGCTGTTGCATTAACGGCAACTTCTCAACCCGGATTAGAGCGGGCACAATTTCTCTAATCTCACGACGGGCTGGATAACGTCATTCGATGGTATTTACTTGCACATGTATTGCACCTAATAAGTGATTGAAAACCTTGTTGTGTGTATGGTATAGTTTTAAGTCCTCCGTCTTAGCTTACTGAGCTGTGGTTGCTCACATCCCTATAGACGTCGTGCAGGTGCTGGCCAAGAAGCGACAACAACTACCCTAAAGCTAGCAACTGCTGGATCCTGAGGAGTGAGGAAAAACATTGAAGGATAAACACATATTTTAAGGTCTAAGTTTTTATTTTAGAATTATTTTTCATTTCCTAATAATGTAATAACTAGGAAATATATTACGAAGAAATATTATAAACCTTAATTGCAATAACTGTATTATAATATATATATATATATATATATTTCCTCACTTTCTTAGATAAATGATTTATTTAAATTACAAACTATTTCCTTCAAAGCAGGTTAATCATGGATGCCTTGTGTAAATAAGGTTTAAGATAGCGGTTGTAAGGCCAACTTCTATCTTAGGATGGTTTACATGGCTGGGGCTGTTATGACTCTGCCGCTTCAAAGCGTAACATCAACTATTAAACAATGATCGGGTCCTACAATCCAACCGATTGGGCCATCTTAGAGAAGGAGCTGGAGACCAAGTATGGTGAGGTTTTTAAGCTAGGGAGGGGGAGGGTTTGGGGGCTCATTTTTTCTACCTTGCCTTACCAAGTAAGTTACGATCACCTTGAGTTGTTTTCCTTTATGACACGCTATGAGTTTTTTATCTTTTAATTGTTTGTTGTTAACCTCATACAATATAATAGCTTGGTGTAACACTGGCTCTAGCACTATGACCATGTTTGCAAAGAGGTAAAACACCTTCGAGATCAGCTATTCAATGAAAAGAAAGACCACAGAGAGCTAACTCCTCTTCCAAGCGTTATCATAAAAAATTTTGTTAGGCTAATTGTCATCTTTATCATGCTTTTTTATAGAGATTAAGATCACATCAATCTTTTATCAATTTAACTCAAACTTGAAATTGACCAATTCTAAATGGCTCAATGTGGATTTCCTTGCGTCTCTCATTTATATCCAATTGAAACACTTCTCATATTGTGTATAATAATCTGAGTCCTCTTTTGAGCAATTGTAGTACATTTGGAGGTAAACTTAGGCAAAGGTCGTTTCCAAATCATGAATAGGCCTTGCCGGAAAATGGGCGGGCCAAACCACCCTGGCGAACCACAGGGCTTTAAGAACCCAGGCGGTTCAAGAGAGCAGAACTACCTGGCCCAATGGGTTATGAACCACCGGGCCAACTCGTTGGCCTACCCACCATTGAACTAGTGGGTCAGCCTGACCAGTTCATCCTCTTAAAAGTAAAAGTAAAAGAAAAAGAAAAAGAAAGAGAAAGAGAAAAGAGAAAAAGAGAAAAGAAAAGTCATTCAGTCGAAAAAAATAATTTAATAATATCCAATAAGTTATTGTATATCAAAGCTACTTTATTTACAATGGTGAAGGACAATATTTTTAAAAATAATATCATTAAACTAATTATAGATGACTAATTATAAGTTAATTATAAATTAAAAATAGATAGAAAATTTAATTTCAATTAATATAAGTCATTTTTATAAAATTTATCAAATGTTAAGGATTTCAATATGAAAAATAAAATAAAATTTGAGGGAAAAAAATAAAAAAGTTGAAATCACATTAAGTCAAAAATTAATAAAAAAAATTAGATATTATTAATTATTAGTAAACTTAAAAAAAAAAGATAAAGGATATCACATTATTAAAAATTATTAATGTATTTAAAAAAGAAACTAATAAAAAAATTAAATATTAAAAAAAATTATTCAAATGCTTCAAACCAACCCTTAAACTATTGGGTCTAATAAACCGGTCTAGAACCACCAACTCATGGCGTTAGCCACGATTCACCATATCACCGACTTATAAATCGACGGTTCAAAATCGGTTTTGAGCCAGTTCAAACTAGTGCTCACCACTATCTGGAGGATATTCTTGAGCTACTATATAGTTACATCTCTTGAGCGCCAAGAAAGATGTCCACAATCTATACCAATATAAACTCAAGTATGTGATTGTACCTCTCCAAGGAAGAAGATGAGATATATATTATATACAGGATGTATAATTATGTAGATGCTATTGTAGCATCATGTCGTTAAATCATGCAAACAGTTGTTATGCTATACCAATATAGCACACTGCTACGATATGGATTAAATATATGATAATACACAAATATATTTACATATGTCAGTTACAATTGCGCAAAGTGTAATTCTCATCGTAAAGAGTCGTGTGGAACATTGATTTAGGGGGCAGCGAGCAATAACTTTTTGAATTGAATCCTTGAAATGCCGTACTCAAACAAGCCACTTGTCCTAAAGCTGGTCGCCATCTTCCACGAGGCTGCTGAAAGATAAAATGATAATTAAATGAAAGCGAAAACTTCAAATGGCCATATGCATATGCTGATTGCTTGCATTATAAATAGAGCCATTGCAACGTACCTCAAGCATCAACCAACCTACTACCATTCCTTCACTTCTTATAACTCAAAAAGCTATAGTAAATTTAGCTATGGCATCCAAAGCCATTATTGTTGTATTTTTCCTAGCAGTTGCACTTGCCCTTTCTGCTTATACACAAGCCGAGTTCGATCCCAATACCCAAAAGCTTAAAAAGACGAACATTGTGTTCTATATGCATGACTGGGAAAGTGGCTTCAATGTCACTAATAAGATAGTTGCTGGTGTCCCCAAGGAGCGATGGTGGATCCTTGGATTTGGAACTGTTTTCGTTTTCGATGACAAATTGACCGAAGCGTATGATCGGAACTCGACTGAAATTGGAAGAGCTCATGGAACTTACATAAACACTGCACTGGATGGATCGGATTTACATTTGTTACTCTCAATAGTTTTTACCAATAAAGAGTTTGCTGGTAGTACTCTTGAAATTCAAGGATCCGATAGGTTTTACCTGAAATATAGAGACGTCTCTATTGTAGGTGGAACTGGGAAATTTGCACTTGCAAGAGGAATTGCTACTATTGAGACAGTTTTTCAAGATCTTATAAACCTCAATGCTATCCTTCGATTAAACCTTACAGTATATCATTATTGAACTAGTTGATGGAGTGACATGTTAGTGCTTTAGGCATCAAAATATATATATATAATAAGACAGAGTCTCTCATGTCATATTTCTAAATTAAGGTACATCAATAATTTGTGATTATCTTATAAGTTTATAGATCGTGAAAATGCTATTTATGTTTACTATATGAGTTGGCTATTCAAATAAAGAATATTTACCCTCTTCATCCGAGATATTACATATGATGCTATAACACCTATTTGAAATTATTAAGTGAAATCACAAATAACTTCTAAATTTTGATTTTAATATGGATATATCTTATAAATTTATAAAATGTATTTAATATTTTTTGTACTCTGATGAATTAGCAATATAAAGAACTTTTCCTATTTTAATTTAGAAAACCAAAAAGAAACAAGTCAAACTTTAGGATTGTTAAGGATATACTTTAATAAGTTTTAGAATATGTTTACACATTAAAATCAAAATTTAAGAGCTATTTACAACATATAGAATTTACTTGCCAATATATCAGAAATTATAGTGTTAAAACATGTTTCAAAGGCTCCGGACATATCCACACAACTGTTATTTTCCCCTAAATTTTATGAGCATATTCTTTGTCTTCTCCTCTATCTTCCGTCCATGGCCTAAATATGGAATATCCACGTTTGAAGTCTCATATCACCCCGTGATGGAAGACTTTTTTCTTTTTAATATTTGCTTCCGCTATCAATTGACACCACTTACGCATTTTGGTGCATTGTTAGACGGGAAATGATTTCATGTGTCTTTTTTATAGAATAACTTTTATAATATAATCATTTATAATGCATAACGACATTTATAGCAGTGAAGACTATTGTAGTTTATCAATATAAATATTGTTTTCCAATAAATAATCAGATCTATTCTCCAGTTTTAAAAAAAAAAACACACACACACACATTATAGCAACCGGCAATAGTTACGGTAATTAATGCATTTTAGTATCGTATGATGCTAAAAGACAAGATAACAGTCAGCAAATTGGGTTTTATGACAATATAGCATATTTCCATTAAGAAATCCATCACAAATATGAGACAGTCGCTTGCTAAATATCCATCGAGATTATTGATCTTTCTTCAATTTTCCAAATCCTTCTCAAAGCTATATTGCAAGTGGATTTTAGCTAGATTTCGCTAAAACCAGCTTGCAGGATATTCGAACTTTGCCTAGCAACTATTTAAGTGGGATTCACGTTGCATTTGAGCTAAGCCAACAATTTATCAAATCAAGCTCAAAATAGTTTCATTAGCCTAATTGAGCTTTAAGTACCTCCAAAGTTTTATTGAGTTTAAAGTAAGTTGAGCTCCACTATAAATTTAATTAAAGGGAATATAATATTTTCTATATATTTGAACTGAGACAAGTGTAATCGAACCAAATATAATTATAAAAATTTAAATTGAATCAAGTTCAAGGTTTAATTTTTCTTAGTTAAACATAAAATTGAATTAGAAATTGCTCAACTTGATTAAGCTTACTTCCATCCCCATTTATTACATTGTAACATGCAGCTCAAATGAGATTAGTCAATAAAATTATAAGCAAAACTGAGTGGTGAGTTTGGAAAATCTAGATAAAAATTAGATATATATATATATATATATCTTAGATTCTTATGCGAGTGTTCTCAATGTAATTTTTCTATAGTTTTTATTTTTTCTTTCCCTTCCCTCCATAACTTTTCTATAGTTAAAAGTGAAGAACTAATAGGTGTAACAAGATGACTTCTAAGCTTTAGTTTCATTGCAGCTATCGCTACCTCTTTTGCAAAGGGATACTAGCCCATATATACATATAACAGGGCAAGTAGATCCAAGATAAGTTGGGTTTCTCTAATATATATGTGAAGTCATGTTGCTATCTATGTTAATGTCCTAAATCGGGTTTGTTCTGTTGTATATGTGGAAGTAGACCTGCTCAATGGGCCAAATCGGCTCTGAATTACTGGTTCACAAGCTGGTTTTTGAGCAAACAGTGACCAGCCCATGTGGTCAAGGTTTTAGGCCGATTAACTAACCCTTAAACCAGCTGTTTTGATTCTATTTCAATTTTGTTTCTCTCTCTCTCTCTCTCTCCTTTAAACCAATGAAATTAATAATTTATAAATTCTTATTAATTTTCAGAATGGAGGTTCTTATAAATAATTGTCGATCCTCTCCCGCACTTAGATTTCATTCCGAAAATTATCGTACAATATAGGGCGTACATTTGCATAACATGACATATAATATATATCTGATCGATTAGACTATATTAGATAAATAAAATACAACACCACTCTAAATCGTAAATTATTCTGGTACATTAAAAAAAAGTTATCTAATCAATCGGAGTATAGTGGTCGAGTAGAAATATGAAATAAAATACTATCAACTTTTAGACTAAATTAGAAGGTGTTTATATATTCGTTAATCAAAATCAAATCACCGTAGTTCGATTTGAATATTTAGAAAACTTTTAGTCTATTAGTCAATTTTAAATTAGCCAAACAGAATCCAAGTATGCATGATTATTCAATTTAATTTTTTCAAAAAAGAATAATTTCACTTGATCATAATTTGAAAAATCATAAGATTGGATCATTACTTTTGAGAAAACCATATCATTTAGTTTTTTTAAATAATTACAAAAAAGGATTTTTCTTTGAGATAAAACTTTTTCAGAAAGAACAAAAAAAATAAAAACTTACTATTTGTCTCCTTGCAGTGGTTGTTCGTGATAGGGAATGGAACCCACGACCTAGCTTGGGCTTTCGTCATATATATTCCAGTTGCTGAAGTAACCATCCTCCTCACTTGATGTCCCATATGATTCTTACTATTTGTAAGTCACATTATACTAGTCTTCTATGCAAGTGCTTGCCTCAACATTGATAACAAATAAGGAGGCTTGCCAATCATCAAGAATAAGGTTTGCTATACTAAACACTTACTTAACAACGACCATTGAAACTGGAGCAATGAGTACTTTACGGGCGATGCAAGATAGAAGCGGATAATCTCTTCTGTTTCCCTGTCACCACTCCAAGATATTGAATTTCTTGATGGAAATATTCTCGGAGAACTTGAAATTCATATTAGTATAATGCTGCAACTCAGACAATGGACCACCAAGCTATTACCTCTTCAATTTCTACACTAGCAACTGCTCACCTATAAATGAGTAATGCTATTCCTTGGTAGGTGACAAAGGAGAGACCGATGATTAGCCACCGTACTAACTTTGGTAGCAGTCGAGTATCTCCTCTATATTGATCGTCACTGTTGACACTTCCTGCTATACTTTAAAGTTGTACATATCTTAAGAATCAATTAAATCTTCGATATAACCATAATAAGTTTTCAAATACACCAATAGTACTTCCGCTTTAGAACGAGGATCTAGAATAGTTACTATAAAATAAATATAAGGAATGTCTTTATAATAAGATCACTACTTCAACGCCATATCGTGTACGCATGCGTACAAGTTTGGATCCTCTTGGGCTTAAAGTCAATCCGCCAAGTATACTGACGACCAACATAATGAAAAAGTATATACTATGCATATAAATATGTAAGAAAGTCCTAGTGGTATCATAAAAAATTTTTAATACCTTTAGCAACTAGATACATATATCCCGGTTATTGGGGAGAATGCCAACCTTATACATGTTGTACATTGTGAAATGACATAGCAATTAGTAGTAAGGAACGGTACTACATAATAACTCGTACATAGAGTTCCAACAATGTTGCACATCCATCTTAAATTTTCGGGGCCTTTCCTAACACTTCATACAAAAGTTTCTCCACTTTTTGTAAAGGGATGGCCTCTCCATTTTTGTCTTAACCATGTTCTTAATTAAAACTATACTATCTTGTAAAGCTACAATGTCATCCTACATACACAAGTTAAAAATATAACATACACAACATATATAGAAACCACCTCCCCCTCCCCCTCCCCCGCCCCTAACCCTAAAAATAAAAATTAACTGTAATTTTGTAAATTGAATATTAAGGCTATATTGACATTTCCATTATCAAAATTGATAGGAAAATTTTTCTTAATTAATCCGTACTTGTTTAAGATTTCTTTAATAATTTTATAAATATTTTGCTTCGTATGGCACTCGTTACGTACCCTTATAGCTAATAATCGTTTATTAAGTCATTAGTTATCTTCTATCCAGTGAACAGTTACACCCGTATAAAAATTATTACGAAAAGGATCCATACATATGGATACAAACGTATCGAATGAAGCGAACTTACCTGCAAGCTCCTTTTTACCTTGGTGATAGAGACCCTACGTGGCTTAGGTTAACATGCTGCAGCTAAGCTGTCACAAATTAGAGTTAAACGACTCTTGCTGGTAGTGATTCTACCACCCTGATGCATCCGCATTAAATGACAAGTGTATATTGGCCACATATTGCATCAAGTTATACTTGTACCTCTCTTGATCAAACCTTATTTAGACAAACCGCCGCCTCAAGCAATCAATTGCTATATGCTATCTATCATCATATCCCTAGGATGCTTTAACCTCAAGTGCTTATTGAAGGTATCGTATCCCTCTCTCATTTTCCAAGAGCAACTCACATTGCAATAGTTATAGAATATTCTCAAGTTCCCCTTCTCATCTGTACCTTTACGATAATGCATAGTAAAAATATTAGATTTACCAGGTTTAAGGGGCTTACTTAAGGTTGAAGGCCTCGAACTACTAGGGGCATATTGTCCCATATGTTGCTCCTCTATTTCAAGAATCATTTCTATCTCGTCCTCCTCATCCTCAAACATGCTTTGCGGGGCAACTCATCTATGAAGGTTCAAATCAAGCAAGTTGTGCAAGGACACTCAGATGGAAAGGTTCGAATTTAGGAGGATGTTTAGGAACACTCATGCATAGAGGTTCAAACCTAAGAGGTAGTGTATCTTGGTAACTTATGCATCGAGATTCAAGATCAATGCCAACAGGTAGTGTGCCTTAGTAACCCGTGCGTTGAGGTTCAAGATCGAAGCCTAGCGGTGTTATACTTCGTTATTCAACATTCTCCACCACCTCATGTACCATCTATCGGTTCAAGTCGTATTCGTAATCTAGGTACACCTGAACGTCATAACATCATTGAACAATTGTGTCTCAAATGACAGGAACTATACTTCTTCTTAGAGAAAGTACAGCATAAGAATCGTTCCATAGATATAAATGTTTTTTTTTTTTTTACTACAAGAAAGATTTATAATCGAGGGAAAGAAATAAATTGCAAGACAACACAAAACAAAAATTATATAGCAAGTAAGTGTATACAAATGTTTTGATTAATGCAAATGGTTCGGTGAAATGGAATAAAGAATTGTGCTTGGAACCTTGTGGTAACTAAAAGGAATATTTATCTAAGAGTGTTTCATAATTGCGAAATCCAAAAGCAAAATAAGTTGAGTGTTTAAACATTTTTGTGAAGGAGCGATAACTCCTACACCCTCCAATTTATAAACAATTCAACGGGTTTACGCATCTCATTTAAATTTTCAAATTTTGAAATGAAACTATTGATTTAGTCACGATGTTTGAATTCTCTAAATTTCATAAAACGTTCCACATGCACAGCTACACTAACATTTGAAACTTTATTTCAGCATAAGATGTGCTACACCATTGAAATTGTCTGAGCACTTCACATTCTATTCAAATTCCAATATGACAACTAACCTTTCCACAAATTCTACCAACAAAGAAAATGCATATGAGAATATTTAGGCATAGAGACAGAGAGTGAAGTTCTGAAAAAGCCACCAAAGTTGAGAGAAGTTTGAATGGGAAAAATGGAAAGGGACATATGGGTTTGTATTGTGTAAAGGTAAAGAGAAAGAAAAGGTAATGCGTAAAGAAAAGTAAGTTAGATAATTTAGAAGGGAAGGGGTATGGGGTGCCTTGCAGATTGTCAATTGTTATGCCTTTATGTTTTTTTTTTTTTTTAATTAAATGCGGTTTATAGCCTACTAGGTCAAGCGATTCCAATTACTTAAACTGCTAGGACCCTTAAGGCCTAACGATTCAAGCCCAAACACATCCGAGTTAAGTCAATTCACAACTCAAAACCGACCTTTACATAAGTCTTCATAAAAGTAATGTTTAAGTTCATGTCCTAGTGATTGCCACATTGATTTGTCTAGTTGTTTGTAAGTTGTCATGTTTATTTTATATCAACGAAGCTTACTTTTAGCCCCCCCCCCAAAAAAAAAAAAAAAGATATAACTAATGGTTGGGAAGGGAAAAAGAGAGAGAGAGGAGTACATTATCAAGTTGAATCATCAACTCAAGTATCAAATTTTGTTCGATTATAAACTAGGCCCATTTTCATAAAACAAAAAAGGAAAAGAACCTAGGCCCATGTTCTATTCTTACTTGGTCATTCTTTTTTTCCTTTCTAGACCCAATTCCTTTTTGACTTTTGATCAACACTGGCAGCTAGGCCCAAAAAACTAAACGATGCCCCGTTCTTTAATAAGCCCAAAATTGCCATTTATCCAGCCCGAGGAAAGAGTAATTCCTCCATATTGGACCAAAACCAAAGTTGTAAACGGAAATTGTTGATTCCCAAAGTTTCTTGAACTTTTTTTTTTTTTTTATTGTAGCCACTATTTCATATTTATATCGAAATTCAATCAAATTCTCTAAGGTTATTTTTATATTCATTACGTCTAGTTCTGTGTCCAAACACCATGGAAATCGGTATATTTAGCGGAATTAATGAGCATTGCAACAACCATCGGTAGTGTCGTTTCACAAAATTGTACCAATGCCCTAACTCTCGAACCTATTTGGGTGATTTAATAGGTTGCAAGTGATTTGGGAATGCCTAAAAAGAGTTATGGTTGTATTGTATTTATCAAAGAGAGCTTGCACTTGCTGTAATCTCATCATTTCAGTCTTTATCTACTGCTTTTTCTTCTTCTTCTTCTTTTTTTCTTTTTTATAAAATCTCGTTGATATATGGTCTCTAGAAAGTTATCCGATATGCAACTAATATGTTAAAGTGGAGACCCAGAAGAGTTAGGTTGTAAGAATCCTCTTACTTTTACCGAATGGAAGTAGTGTATATATATAGTGATACTCTTATATTATAAAATGAGATTCAAAACTTCATTGATCACATATAGTATAATTGTGACTTATGAGTCTTCGTACCCGTTGTCAAGTGATTTTAAAATGTCATGACTTCCGAAAATAAGTAGGAAATTCCTATTTCAAAATATGGATTTTTTTACCATCCTGTCTTTATTTTTTATGGATTGGTCCAACTCTCCGTCTAATCCTCAACTTACATTTAATTAAATCTAGACTATTAAAATAATTGTCAATTTAGCAATCCCTATTTAAAATAATATAAATTTACCGTAGAATAAAGGAAATAACCAATTTTATCAAAATGAGAAACAAGATCATAAAAGCTCCCTAAAAGCATTAAACCTACTAGAGGTGAATGTGTACTAGGTAGGTAGAAAATAAATCCCTATCCATACCCTATTCTATATGCAAAAATTTTCAAGTTTAAGAATCAAAACATATTTTATAACACTTTGAAATTATTTCAAAATTTGTACTCTGGAGAGCTTACAGGATACAAGGCATACATTAAACGTGTAAATTTTATTATATTTTATAATATTAAAATTTTAAGGTTAATCAACCGATCAATGGTTCCAAGATATCCTAAGCATTCAATTAGAATGAAGGTACATTCTCCACGAGCTTTTAAAAGTGGCATTATAAAGTTTATCTCACTAAAAATATTTATAACACCAAAGCCATTATGATAAGTTTACAGGTACAAAAATGAATAAAAATATATAATAATAAAGGTAAGCTTAGTAATGGAAAAATTGTAAACAAAAAAGGTAGAAAATAAAATAGTACAAATAAGACAAGAGGAGAGTAGAAGAAATGACGCAACGCAATTAAGAGTTTCTTATGAATGAGTGTGGGTTATAGCCTATTTGTTCTTTTATCTTTTTTTTTTTTTTTCTCTTTCTAGTTGATTTTAGATGTTAGAATTATAATATTATTTTATATTCATTATTCTTATATGATAATTTCTATAGGATGGATATAGGATACCTTACAACCTATATTCTATATGCTTTTAAGTATAAATTTTAATATGGGTATAATGTATTGAGACGTATTTACTTGTATTATACCTTAAGAAAGCAAGTTTTAGAAAATGGGTGAATGTCATATTTGATACTTGAGCTTTACATATTTTTACAATTAATTATCTAAAGTTTTTAAGTTTTAGCTTCCTATTTATAAACATTTCTAGGCCGTTTATAATTTCTGAATTAAGTAATTAATTATGGAACTGGGCAAAGTGCAAATAGCTAATTGTAAAAATATGCATAGTTTAAGTAGTGAATTGTAACAATTAGTAAACTTCAGTATTAAAGCACCACTTTTAAAGTTTAGATAGTTAATGATAAAATTGGGTAAGATGTAGATACCAAATACATTTAATCTCTAGAAAATTATGCCCAAAAAATCTACTTAAAAGTCTATCCGATGAAACGAAGTAATACAGAGTATAAGATAGAACAGACTCATCCATTTCACCGATGAAGGAGACAAATAGTTTGGTCGTTTCCAAGCCTTGTATGATTTCGAGAAATTTATATATCGTTGTATTATTTCCTTAGATAGTGACGCCAATATGTGTTCACGGACTCATGAGAGTCAAAATTGTTTCACAGTATTAAAATCGAGTCGGAATAGACTGTCATACCTAAAATACATTATGTCAATCTTTATAGGTGCAACTTTAGCTTAATATATTTACTTATGGCCAAAAGAAAAAAAGGATAAAAAAATCTCTACCAAATTTCATACGTTATACTAATATTATTAATCGTGGTCCCAACCTTAATTGACTGGTCAACTCTGTGGTTTTCAGAAAATTTAAGAAATTACAAGGATATTTGGAAAAAAGAGAAGTCAGCTTCTTTTTTTTTTCCCTCCACATAGTTGTAATTTATTTGTCTTTCTACAAAGAGTTAAAAAAATTGCTGAATAAAACAATTCAAGTACCACTAAACTTCTTTTATTTATTTTCATTAGCATAACCCTTAAAGTAACTATAGCTAGACCCAAGCATGGATCAGTTTTAAACCATGAATCAGCTCGAGCAAACCTCGAATCAACCTAGCCCTGAACCAACCCAACTCATAAGAGGCTAGGTTGAACCACCCCTCCGAACCGCTAGGCCTTAAGAGCTTAGGTGATTTAAGAGGGTGGAATTGTTGAAACTAATGGATCACAAACCGTCGAGCTAGCCTGTCACTAAACCGATGGGTCAGTTCAGCCAATTCACCTCCTTAAATAAAAAAAAAAAGAAAAAAAAAAGATCACTAAGTCAAAAAAAATAATTAGACAATATCTAGTAAATCATTAAATGTCAAAGTTATTTTATTTGCGATGATAAAGAATAATTTTTTAAAAATAATAGTATCAAACTAATAATAAACAAGACTAATTATAAATTAATTATATATTAAGAACAAATGAAAAATTCGATTTCAGTTAATGTAAGTCATTTTTGTAAAACTTATCAAATGTTAAGAATTTGAATATAAAGAAAAAATAAAATTTGAGGGAAAAAAATAAAATATTAGAATCACATTAAGTAGGAAGTTGATAAAAAAATTAAAAATTATTAATAAATTAATACACTTAAAAAAATTATATTATTAGAAATCATTAATATATTTAAAAAGAAAGAAATTAATAAAAATCAAATATTAAAAAAAAACTTATTCAAGACCCGAATTGGCCTGAAACCGTCCTTTTACGAACCAATCACGACTCAGTCGTGACTAACCCATAAACCGACGGTTTCGAACTGATTTAGAGTTTGTGGGATGAATGCCCACCACTAACATTTTGATATATTCTATACTTTTACATATTTTTTAACACAAACGAAACGTGGGGGGGGGGGGGGGG